>JACEGR010003797.1:0-98150 GCA_014170235.1 Listronotus bonariensis | reverse complement strand
TGCTTCATCTCTCCCTACTATACTAATTTAAATTAATTTAAAGACGAGAGGGGAAAACGAACCATATACGGCAAAACTCAAATACACCGCACTATGCTTCTTAACTGTGGCCAAATATACGTAAACACCCTGTACATAAAACTTTCCAAAGGATTAAAGTACTCATCTTTTTACTTTAAAAGTCAAACTTTAAACATCCTGTACATAACAGATTTTTTGGTAATACTGGTTTTTTACTCCCCTACATATTTTGTCCCGAAATACATAAACATTCTGTATATAAGACGCACAAAACACTGTAACATTCCTGTTTTTGTTTAATACTTATTTTTGAAAAACCTGTGTATTATATAATAATAAACATTTTACCAATACATGTTTTGACCAGATATACATAAACACCCTGTACATAAAACTTACCCAGGCACTGGTCTGCTTTTTACTTAAAAAGTCAAAATTTATAAACACCCTGTACACAACGATTTTTTTATTATTGATTTTTAATATTTTGGCCAGGATTTATAGGACATCCTGTATCAAATATCTTCCCCATTTTACTCTAATAATGTAATTTTTGCAAATCCTGTATCTAATATTACCAACTATTATTGTAAATTTTTCCGTATTACACTAAAACTCAGTATAATGTATAAAAATTAATAATTTGTATACCCAATATGAAAACCCCTGTATTACTTTTGTTTTACCGCACGTATATACCTATGTAACATACGTAGGAAAAAACTATATGAAACACATATGGCCTGAGCAGCGGGTACGCGAAAATTTCATATCATCCGTCCCTCGTACTTGTCCCTTGCAGGTTTTGTTAGCAAAATTTCGTGTTGAAATCGGCCATAGTTTTGGGTAAAAAGCTGTATAGGCTCGTGAAAAATTCCAAATTTTCCGATCCAAGCATAGTTTTTCACCGGGAAACTGTATTTTTTCGAAATTACGAAAAAACCAGTCAAACTCGAAGATGCTAAAAGTCAACTGACAGCTCAATATATTTTAACCAGCCCTTGTACAAAATCAATAGTGGTCATAAAAAACACTATCGCCAAAGCAAACCAAAGCCGCCTTATGCGATTTTGACTAACGAAAAAATCGCGATTTTTGGGTAAAAATGTGTATTTTTTTTTTGAAACGTATTTTTCACCTATTTCTAAGTGTTGTAGAGAAAAACTGTAAATAGGTTTTTAAAAGATAAGTAGACGATCTAACGGATGGCGCAAAGGTGTTTTAATAGTTTTAATTATTAAAGCGACAATTTTAGGGTAAAGTCGGCACTTTTTTAATAAAATTTAAAAATTCATATCTTTAAAAGTATTTACCCTGGCGATTTGAAATTTTGATATGTTGTAGTGCAAATAGCAAACATTATTCAAAAATTATTTCAGAATTATAGCTAAAATATTTTTTTGTAATTAAATAAAATGTAAAAAAATGTCCCATTTTTTAACAAAAAAATCAAAATTTTTGAAGCTTTATAAAACACGCTGTATAAATACCAAAATTATGCTGGATATCTCATTTTATAGAACTTTTTGAGAAGAATCCAATGACGTTTGCGTTTTTTCAATTCAAGGTCACAATTTTAAGAAAAAAATAAAAACATGCGAAAATTTCCAAATTTTTGTCATTTTTTTCATTTAAAAAATTCTCCCAGAAAATAAAATATTTTTAACAGAAGATGATTTAGGGACTTTGTGTTTAAAAGACGATCTTTCATAATCCACTACGCTCATAACGATCAGTGAACCCGTTTTTGAGTTATTAAGGCCCAAAATCGGTCAATTTTTTCTTACAAAAACGTAAATAACTTTTTTTCTATTTATCCGAATGAACCCAAAAACAATAGGGTTCTGAAGGGGACCATTTCTGACCTGTGTGCAAAATTTCATTTCGATAAAATAAAACCCTGGACAGATAATTGATTACGCTCACCTCGTTTTTGAAAAGTCACATTTTTTGCCAAACCCTGTATTTAACTTTCTTCAATTGTTTTGAAACTTTTTCGACATTTGCTTCATTAAGTGGCCAATTTTTCCCAAAAATTTCAACTTTCTATCTTTTACCGTTTTTTTGTTATAAATTTTTTCTGACAAAAAGCAAAAAGCGACACCGACCCAGCGATAACGAAAACGGCGTCACAGTATATTCGCGCTGTGCGTCGAATATAATAACGTTCGTGGTGATACTAAGTACCACGTTGTCTAAAAAGTACGATCTAAAGCACAAACTTCATGTTTCAGTGCTTGAAAAACATTGACGATACAGAGGAAAGACAGGTTAAACATATAATTACCTGGCATACTTAGGCGTAATAGAGTAAGAGCCCGTGAGCGGTTTACCTTCGATATTTTGTAAAAGGGTTATTCCATTATCGCGAGTACAACATTTAGACTCATGTATTAGTTTCATATTATTAAATAAAAAAATTATCTTTCCAACATAGGTAAAAGCAATGGCAGACTATGAAGTTTGAGTTCATAGTTGGTTTGGCAGGAACCACCCAAAGGTTCATGAATTTAAACTTGGCTTTTGTCACTTTGTAAAAGCTAAATTTTATATATGATACTTGGGTACCTATTAAAAAGTATTTCCTTAGTTGCCAGACAGTTTTGACAGATCCAACCCCTTGGCAGACAAACATTTTGGGGTTGTCTAATGGTCTGAGAAAGTCCAATACTTTTATCAAGATATGACAATATGTCTTATATAAGAGTTGTATGGTTTTTAAATAGGCATGTACTAAAATTATTTTGATGTATACAGAGTGTCCAAAAAACACTAACCTCACAGCAATAAATGTTTTTGGGACAGTCTGTATACATCGAAATATTTTTAGGGCATGCTTATTTGAAAACCCTACAACTTTTATCTAGAACTTTTGTCAAATCTTGTTAAATAAGAGAAACATTGGAGTTCCTCGGACCATTTGGCCACCCCATAATATTTGTCTGCCTTCTTATACGTATACAAGTAACATACCTTTAAATCAACTTTTACAAAATGATGAAAGTTAGGTTTCAATTTATAAACCTTTGACACTTGGTACCTGCCAAAGCCACTATGAGTCAAACTTTATAGTCTACCATCGGTTTTACCCATGTTGGGAGCATGCACTGACAGACTTTTAGCATTTACAAAATAACAAAGGTCTGTCGGTCACGGGCTCTTGAATTATAAGCTTTCGTGGGCTGTCACAACAATAAAAAAAATAGAACCGTTTAAAATATGCAAACTTAAAAAAATATTTTAAAATGTTTGATTTTCTTTTTATATTTATTACACCTAATCTTAATAAATTGGGCTTTTACGATTAAACTAATTCCAAGATCAAAATAACAATTTGTTCAGAGATCTAAGGTCGCACTATTTTAGCTACTGATCCAGAAATTATATTTTAAGTAAACTTAAATGTAATTGTGATCTCTTAAGTCATTTTCCAAAAAAAAATCAAATTTTATTAGATATAATTGTTTAATGTGATATTCAAATAAAATAATTTACAAATACCTGTTGTGTATATATAATTTAAAAAAACCCTATACTTAGTATTTTTGTGGGATATAAGACTACAGTGCAAAATATATTTTTTACATATTAACGATTAGTAATTATGTTTGAATAAAATACAACTCTAGAATTAGACCTGCAGTTTTTAATAAAACGTGCTTATCTAAAAAATAGTTTCAATAAGCACTCAACCTTTTTTCAATAAGAAGCAGTGCATACAAATAATAATCTCCAAGCCTCATCCAAACTGCACGTGGAGCAATATGGGGATTATTGACCTGACAAGCCTCTTCAAAAATATCAGTTAAAGTTTTCACCCCTATTTTTTCATGTGTAGTACATAACTGACCAAGATATTTATTTAAATGTTAGATTGTTTACTTTACCTGTTTTAAAACCATATTAGGTTATATTACATTTCTTAGAAACCTATTTTACAAGACATTTAACATCAAATATGGATTTTTGAACTACAAATTTATTTGTTTTATTAAAATTAAGTATTTAGGCGTTAAACTTTTTTTTACTAAGAATAAGCTCTTTTTTTTACAAAAAAAATATAATGTATTATTTATTTTCTTTATGAGTTACAGTAAGTATGTTATTATTGTATGATAATTAAATCAGACAATAATTTATAATATTTTACCGCCTATATGTAGTAGTAGCTATGTTGCTAAATATTTCTTGCAATTTTATTTTTTTATTAATAAGCATAACAAATGACCAAATTTGAGCAGAATCTGTCCACGTAGCTTATATTTTTATAAAATATGCGCTTTTATTTATCTAAAAATAACATTGACAATTTAAGAACTGATTCATAAGCTAACTTCATGAAAAATAATTATAAACAATTTGCAATGTTTTTGTTTTTAAGATACAAAATGTTAAACTTTTTAATCATTTAAATTTTGAAAATACCTATTAAAATAAAATTCTTAACACTAGATATAAACCTTAATAGATTATGCATTTCTGGTTGTCCTTACATAATTACTAATAGGAAATTATTAGACTCAATTTTTAGAAGAAAAAAACTCCAATGTTTTTAAAGGATCTTGGAATATGCAATTTGGCTAAATTTATGTTTTTCTTAAACGACGTAAAAAACTAGAAGCTGCATTTTTATTTGCTTAATTAAAAAGAAAAAACAAAAAAAATAGGTCAGTGAAGTATATTATTTTTATCAGAAAAACATATTTAATTCATAAATTAAATAGGTAATGCTAAAATAAAGTTACTGTTGTTAATAACAGTGCCAAACATCATTAGAATCAAATAGGAAATATTTATGAAATCAATAAAAACCCAACTTTTTTTTAAGTTTAACACCTTGTATCTAAAAAACAATGCATTTCCAGGCCTATGTTTTTATAACTTTTTCATAGAAAAAGCTAAGGAATATGCCCTTTAATTTTTACCGCAATTAGAAATCACCCCGTATAAATAAAACTGTAAATTTTTAAAGTACCCATATTTATACCCTTGAGAACGTCTACGATAGAAAGGACTATGTGGTTTCGTCAGCAATCAGAAACTTAACTCCTCCCTTTTTAGATTGGTATATATAAACTTTGAAAGTCTGTAGAGCCAACATATAAGTCTATAAAAATTTAAATACTTCCGTCTACTAATGCTTGTTTTTTTTAGTTTATTAAATTTGAGTATTATAGTTGTATAAACAGTATTAAATTTTATATTTTAATATTAGAAAAGAAAATAAACCGATAATTAGATTTATTTTATTTAACTAAATTTTCTAAAATTACTTTTTTGTCGACTTTTATTTGCATAGTTTTAATAAAATATTTAAAGCGCTATATTTTCATACATAGTTTGTCCAAAATTGGTAGAAAATATATTGGATATCTTGGAAACAACAAGAGTTAAAAAATGGTTAAATGGTAAAAGCACAATTATGTTAAAAGGTCGCGAAAAGAGTTACCAAATACTCATCCTCTACTTATGAGCGGCCAAGTTTTACAGAGCAAAGACACCTTCAATCTTGTGGGCGTCACATTTGAAAGTGGCCTTAACTGGCATAAACACATTGTGTCTATCGCCACGGCAGCCAAAAAGTATTTTTCTTCTTCTAATTTATACACTTTATATGTGTCCCAAATCCGTCCTCCCTTGGAATATTGTTTTTATATCTGAAGCATGGCTTCCCCACAACCCTAAGCATTCTGGATTCTATTCAAAGAAGAGCTATTCATCTCATTAATGATCCTTTACTTACAGAAAGGCTTCCCTCTCTTGCCCATCGTCGGGCTGTGGACGATCTATCCCTTTTTATAGGTACTTCCATGGATTCTGCTCTGAAGAATTGTTCAGTATAGTTCCTCCACTCACGGTTCCCAACAGAGAAACTCGTGGTTCCGCGCGTATGCATCCCTATACGGTCCAACTGGACAGGCCCCGAGCTTCCCACTTTGTTTGTTCTTTTATCCCTAGAGTTTCTAGAATGTGGAACCTGCTGCCCGCGCAGGTCTTTCCTCCCCCAAATCTTCAAGTATTTAAGTCCCGTGTCAACAAACTCCCTCTTACCTCACTTAAGACACCCACGGTACGTTAGTATTTAGCCTTTTAGTCTTCGTGCTTTGTGCAAAGATAAAAAAAAATGCACGTTATTTAATTCTATCTGTTTTGAGTATAAGGATATTAAAAAAAAATTAAATGTTGCAATTTTTGAAAAGTATCCATATCTTTGTTATTTATTAAAATTTTAAGTTTCTGTTAAAACACTTCTAAAAAAATGACAAATCAAATGATGTATTACACTTGACTGGAAAAATTTACATGAGATTATTCAAACTGTTAAAAATAAACGAATAAAATGACTGTCTACGGATGGGGTTTACAAGAGGAGAAATGCGAAAGGTATGCAGTTTAAACATAATTATTAATCTTTATGAGATTATTAGTTATGTGTTTAAAATTACAGTTGATCCACATATGGCTTTATAAATTTGCTGAATATCTCTTTAAAGCACCGGTTAGTTTAAAAGTCTTCTAGCGTCATTTTTGATATAGGTTTTAAGTTTTTTAATACACCTGTTGTTCAATATCTCTACCGATAAACTTTAGGGTCTTTTTTTCATTGAAAAGCAAGAAAACTTTAGATGAATATACTTACAAGTGTTACAATTTGAGAAAAATATATTTTAATAATACCGTGCAGGGTTGCTTGTCCTTCATCGGGTGCTTCCCTAGGTGGCGAATAGGGGGACGCCTCCTAGGTAATTTAGGGTGTCCGTTATTTCCTAAATCGTTTTTTAAGCGATGGCCCCGGAACTTTTAAAAAAAATTTAAAGTAAAAGTGCTCTTCATTTGTGATTTAAACCGTGCCGAAATCATGTTGTTTTCCATTTAAATAACATGGTATTTTTGGACTCTTTCCTTTTATTTTTTTTCTCAGGCGCAAATAAATGAATAAATCTACTTATCACCTACTTTAATGGAAAATTTAATTCTCTACAAAAAAGTTTTATTACGAATTTTTAATTAGGTCACTCTTTTTGAGTTATTTAGCATCAACCGTTGAGATACGATTGAGTTGTGGCCATCCTCGAGAATTTTATAGTAAACCAGCATTTTTCCATAAAATACCCTGTATATTACATTACCAATAAATTGATATTTTAAAGAGCTATCTATCTCTTATAGTTTAAAATATATGGCCATTTAAATCTGAATATTATGTTCCAACTCAGCTCTAAGCTATAAGCACTAAGCTTAGTGTCGAAGATACAATAGACACTATATCCACTATTTTTTAGATTTGACTGGCCATATTTCCAAAACTTTAGGAGATAGACATGTCCAATGTAGTATTTTCTTAAAGCTCTTTAAAATATATATTATTGGGTGATGTAATATACAGAGTGTTTATTTAAAAATGCCGGTTTACTATTAAATTCTCGAGGATGTCCAAAACTCAATTTGATCTCAACGTCTGACACTAAATAACTCTTAAAGAAGTGACTTAATAAAAAATTCGTGACAGAACTTTTTGTAGGGAAGTGAAATTTTCTATCAGAAAGATGTAATAAGTAGATTTTTTCCTCTATTTGTGTCTGAGAATTAAAAAAAAGAGAAAGTCTAAAAATCCTGTGTTATTTAAATGGGAAAAGCAACATAATTTCTGCACAGTATATCATGAATTAAGAGCATTTTTACAATGGATATTTCTTTTAGGCTATAAATTAAAAGCTCAGGGGGCGATTGCAAAAAAAAATCGATTTGGGAAACAACGGACACCCTACTAGACATGAGAAGTACCGGTAAAATCAAATATCAATCAAATAGCCGGGGTGGACCAAAACAAGCACTGCAGCGTCTGACTCAGAATGAGCGTCTGCAAACAGCGTCGGTACTTCATGTTAAAAGCGGCTGATTCTCAAGGCCAGAAAAACAACTGGAAACTACCTGGTATCTAATATTTCCCCTAGACACCACAATAACTGAAAAACAAAAGATGCTGCCCTCGGTCCCGGGCACCCCTTAAATGGGAAAAGGGTGATAAGAATCCCCGGTCAGCCAACAATATCCGAAATGTAAAAGGATCGGTACTTGGAACATACAAAGTATGTACCAGCTAGACACAGCAGCAAATATTATTTAATAAATGAAACACTTGAATATTGATATTTTAGGATGCAGTAAAGTCCAGTGGCCAAATTCCGGAAAAATAGTTATTGGTGAGTACCATATCTATTACTCGAGAGATAATACAACACGAAATAGAAACCTAGTAGGATAATAATAAGAAAGGAAATAGCTAAAGCAGTGACCGGATTTACACCTATGTCAGATAGAGTTGCACTCTTGAAGATTAATTTATATCATTCTTGCATAAACATCATTCAAGTGTATGCACCTAGAGCCGATTCTACTAAAGCAAAGATAGAAATTCTTTACCAGACTTTGGAAGACTCTCTAAAACTTATAAGACAACATAAAGTAAATATTTTTATATGCACAAAAAGATCAAAGAAATGCAGAACACCAGTCAACAACATAACGCCGGCATAATTATAGACAATAAAGGTCAGATCATGACCCGGATCAAGGATCAAATAAGAAAATTAAAGAAATTGATGCAAGAATTATTTGAAGATGCAACAAAAACACCGCCCGAAATAAACAATCTTTACAGCCCAGAAATAACAAACGATGAAGTTAAGATGACCATTAGGCGACTTAAAGATGGAAAAGCACCAGGACCTGATGACGTGCATGGGGAAATTTTAAAACCATTAGAGCGCCCCGAATTACAGTTTTTACCAAACTACTTAACAATATATACGAGACTAGGCAATTACCCAAAGACTGGCTATTATCGATTTTCATTCCAATTCCAAAAAACCGAACGCTAGGAATGCGAGGATCACAGATTGATTAGCCGAATGAGCCACGGACTTAAAATATATCCTAATATTATTTACTCTCCCATTTACAAAAAATTAGAAGAACATCTCAGTGAAGCACAGTTTAGATTCCGAGGAGGCCCTGGAACAAGAAAAGCTCTTTTTAGCTTGCAAGTACTAATACAAAGAACAAAGGATGTCAACGGCGACGTATTTGCATGTTTCATTGATTTTGAAAAGGTATTTGACAAGGTATCACACGAAAAGCTAATTAATATCCTAAAAACATCAGGATTAGATGGTAAGGATATAAGTATAAGCTTAAACCTGTACCTACAACAAAAGGTAACAGGTCGCCTCGAAATCGAACTGTCCGACATCTTTGCAGTCGGAAAGGGAGTCCGGCAGCGTTGCATTTTGTCACATGCATTGTTATATTTCTTCTGAGCATCTATTTAGAAAAGCATTGGATAAATCAGAAGACGCTATTGCAGATAATGGACTACTTATCAATAATATCAGATATGCAGAGAAGTATAGATAATGTCGTGGAAGCGTGCAACAAATACCAAAACTAAAATTATGATCAGTAGCAAGAACACTAACATAGACGCCCAATTTACGATAAACAATACACCATTGGAAAGAGTAGAGAAAATATGTTACCTGGGCTGGAATATCAGTGACACGTGGGATCATAGTTATAAGAAACTCCAACTGAAATAGTCAAAACTGCTTTTAAACGCCTTAAGAAAGTATAATCCCATAGACCATTTTTTGCCGGCCATGTACATTTAATTTACTGGCATTACCAACACTCCTTAATGGCAAGGCATTGGAAAAAGGTATCAAAAAAACACGAAAGTGGGTAATTGGCCGGTATTGGGCCACGTGTTGCAGATAATGTGTTGGCATCCGTCATTAATAAGTTATTGGCAAAAAGATAACAAAAAGACACGAAAGTGGGCAATTGGCCGTTATTGGGCCACTTCTTGCAGATACTGTGATGGTATCCATCATTAATAAGTTATGATGAAAAAATGCGTTTAGGATAATGGCATTTATCATTAAATAAGCAAGTTTTATAAGTTAAATGTCCCAAAAGTTAAATAACATATTTAGAATTTTGTAATCGAAAAAAATGAGATAAAAAGGCAGGAAAACTTTATCATTAAAAAATTACATAATGTAAATTTTTATACAGTACCAATAAACCATAAAAAACTAAAGGTATGTAATAAAATTTAAAAAAGATAGTAAATCAAAAGAAAACACTTTAAAATAGTAAGTATTCAAGGGACACTTACACTCAATTTTCAGATCCAACACACCCCCAGTGGAAATATTTTAAAGGAGTTAAATGTCAAAAAAACTATAAAATATATATAATATTTTTTAATAACACGTCTTTAAAACCCTAATTTCATATTATTTTTTTAAGTAACTGCAAACTTAAAGGGTTTAAACAAATGTTTATAGTTTCTAACAGTCTACTTATTAGGTAATAAATATCTTTTATATGCAACCGAACTAAAAATTAGAAAATAATTTTTCATTACAAAGAGTTTGTCACTTCAGAATAAAAGCGTGGGGTGCTTAATATATTAAATGTTATAATTATTCTATTTGCAAATATCTATGAGGGAAAAGTTATAAAAAAATAGTAAAATGCACCCCACGCTTTTATTCTGAAGTGACAAACTCTTTGTAATGAAAAATTATTTTCTAATTTTTAGTTCGGTTGCATATAAAAGCGTGTTTTTTAGTTTTTAAACTATTAATTATTTTTCATTTTTTAGTTTCTGCTACTCTTGACAAAATGGCGAAAAAATTTTTTAATGAACAAGAGTGGCACATTTTAAAATTTTTCCAACAGATTGCAACTCACTAAAAAATTTCTTCTTCATTAAGTAGCAAAGTTTGAAATTTTGCCAACAGGTGGCAACCTAGGTGTTGTTTTTATATTTTTATAATATAAAGGAAAATTTTTTTCCTGGCGATCCAAAAAAGAATGTTAATTTTTATTAATTGCACATTATGTATTATGTATACATTACACATAATGTAATTTTTATTATTTAATCCTTGAACTAATGGTGCAACTAACCCTATATTTTTATTTTTCATAAAAATTAAACACTCATGGTGCAACTAACCAAATTGTGTAAAACTAAAAATTTCTTCTTCATTAGCAATAGCAAAGTTTGAAATGTTGCCAACAGATGGCATCCTAGGTGTTGTTTTTATAATATAATGGAATTTTTTTCCTGGCGATTCAAAAAAGATAACGGGATACTGTTTTTAAATTATTGCATCTTCATCGGTCCTTGACACGTGTGCAAAGTTTCAAAGAAATCGAATAGCTGGAAGTTGGTTAAAATTAGGCTCAAAGATTCCGTTACATAGATAGATAGATAGATAGATGGATAGTTACAACCCAAGTTAATAAAAGCGTGTTAAAAAAGAAACTGAAAAGCTAAAAAACCACGTAGAAAACTATTGCACAAAACAAATAAACAAAAGCATTTTTTTCATCTATCAAAATCGTCAAATCTGTCACCTTTGGTCGAAATTCACCTAGCTAATTTTACCATTATTTTATTTTTATTCTCTCAAAAATACATAATAAACATTTTGTTTGTCCTAATTTTTATTTGCATGATTTGTAACAATATGTTTTGAAAGGCCATTTCCTTTAAAGTATATAAAAAAACATAAAATAATGTTGTTTAGCTGCCATTATAAATAAAACAGATCAAAAAATTGCTCTAATCTTAGTTAAATACCTATGTTAATAATATGGTTTAAAAAGTATGAATATGCGTTTACGATTTGCCTTTAAAAATCCAATATTTATTTGCCTGCAACAAAAGACATGATTTATTTAATCAGGATTGGTATGCCGCCATTTTTGTATGCTTGCCGGCAATTCGCCTGCATGTAAAATTTATTGGCAATTAAGTGTTTATTTAGGGTTGACATTTTAATGCGTATTAGATGTTGGCATAATATTGCCACCAATTGCCAATGCTTTACCATCAATGCCAATATGAAATATGTATATTGCCGGCAAATAGTGTTTGCTGGGATGTAACCTCTTTCTTAACGCCGACATTCGCATAATAATTATTAAATGCTATGTGTTTAGTGTGTGCTTCTCTACGGGGTAAAAGTTAGTCCGATTCTTACCGAGGCCACAGCAAAACGCTTAGAGGCATTTGACATATGGTGCTACCGTACATCCACCATACAACCATCATTACGATTCTTGAAAGAGTCGGAAGGGACAAAGAAATTATAACTATCAAAAAACAGAAAAAAATGCTTACTTTGGCAACATTATGCGTAAAATAAGTACCAACTTTTACAACTCATCTTGCAAGGCAAGATTGAGGGCAAGCGAGGCCCCGGACGTAGGCGTATATCCTGGCTGACCAATCTTAGAAAATGGACCTAACATCAACTGACCTATACCGAGCTGCAGTGAACAGGGTAAGATGGGCCAATGTGGTCGCTAACAGCATTAAACGATAGGCACATAGCAGAATACCTACCTTTTATACAATTTAGATTTTTAACCTTTTTTTATTTTTGGTACAATCCACGTACCGTGGGTGTCTTCAGTAAGGTAAGAGGGAGTTTGTTAACACGGGACTTAAAAACTTAGAGATTTGGAGGGAAAGGGAAGACCTCCGCAGGCAGTAGGTCCACAATCTAGAAACTCTAGAAATAAAAGAACGAACGGAGTGATAAGTTCGGGGCTTGTCCAATTGGACCGTATAGGCATGCATACATGCGACACCACGAGTTCCTCTGTTGGAAATTGCGTGAAAAAATTATATTGGACAATTCTTTGAAGCTTTTGGAGACATATCAAAATACTAGAAAAGAGAAAATAATAATAACTATTAATGTTATTATTTTTATATAAATTAATTAATAATATGATATAAGCAATATGACTTTTCCAAGAATTAGTATATATTTATTTACGCAAAAACCATACAATAAATAAAACATCTCAATAAATTTAAATTAATAAAAAACAAGCAAGTTTATAATAGGATATATTAGTGTTTGAAAGTTGCGGAGAAGATTTTTTTATATAAAAAAAGTTTACGGTAGATCTAAGGATGACACTGCAGGGAATAATGTTTTTCTTGTACATCAAAAAATGCCCCTTAATGCACATAAAACGTTTTACCAAATTTCCCAAAAATATCCTAATTTTTATCAAAGTTTTTATAAAAAAATTATTTATTTTTAAAAATTGTAGTTCAAAAATTAAGACGTTAAAGACATATAATAATATAAAGTTTTGTTTCTATTTTTTATTGAAAAATTTTCCTTTAAAGTTTATCGGCAGAGTTACTAGACACTTGTATATCCTAATTTGCTAATTACATTGCATGGTTTATCAGTTAAAATAATAACCCATTAGAATTTACTAATAATATTCTTGACATTTTTTTTACAAATTAAGTATCCACTAAAATGTAAAAGTTGTAATATTAAACAAAATAATTAGTATCTAAGACTTTGTTCAAAAATTCTGGGTGTTACTTTTGAATGCGAAGTTGTTGAATTACGAGGTGTGTTTTTAAAGTAAGTACCGTTTTTAAATTACGCCGCCGCAGCGCTGCGGTCGCCGCTTAGCGCATGCACGCCGTGTAGCTACATTTATTGAGAAGCCATAGACGAGATTATGGAACAATCCGATCAAGTCTACATCTGTTTGCGTGATTTTAAAATGTCTACGCGAAAATGAGTTAGGATCTTCAAAAATGGCCGCACAAACATTCATGATAAGAAACGAAGTGGGAGACCTTCAGTCATTACCGATGATCTGATGATGTTTGTGTGGCCATTTTTAAACGCCCTAACACATTTCTGCACCATCACTCATTATGTTATCAAGGGCGTCGCCAGGGGTGCGTAAAGGGGGCAGCTTCCCCACCCTAGAGATTTTAAGTTGCCTAATGTAAAGCAACCAAAGTATCCATTCTTTTTCTTGGCTTGCTTGATCGATTATTCTCGTAAATACCAAACTCGAATGAAATGACCAATTCCATTCCATCAAATCTAAACAATTGCTGCGTTAGGTTTCGTATCTTCCTTACAAAAATGACAATTGATTTGTTTTACTAATATTATATTTCATTTGGTTTTAAAATCGCAAAAATTCGGTTACTACTTACGATATCCGATTCTTAATAGATATAGCCACGAACTCAATAAATTTAGGTATAGCTTATATGGGAGTAATCGAAATCGAAACAGCAAAAATAAGCGGTGCACCGGCATCTTCGTCTTAAAGCATAGATGTGCAGATTATTTTCTTCTGTCTTTTTAAATAGCTAGTTATAAACAAATGAAATATTTACAGTATTACTTTGACTTAGTTATATGATGGCGATTTTTGATTTAAGATCCAACGTTTTATTCCTGACTTACAGTGGTCAATTCTTAATGTGCTTTATTAAAGATATGTTCTGTATTGGTTTGCGACGCATTCATTTAATTGATGGTAGTTATTTGGGTACACGCCAGAAAAAAAAATTAAACAAGTAAATGGAGAACTTAAGATTGACGTTTCGGTGGCAAGTCTACCACTGTTGTCAAGATAAATTGAATAAAAATAAAAATAAAATAAAAATTAACTATTTATTAAAAAAAAACATATTTGACATTTAATGTCAAAGATTTTTTCAGAATCTCTTAAAAAAGCTAAAAATTTTAAAACTTTGAACCTATCTAATGGTTAATTTTTATTCTTATTCAATTTATCTTGACAACGGTCCCAAACTGTCAATTTTTAGTTCTCCATTTACTTGTTTTTATTTTTTTATATAGTTCTAATTTATTTTTGTGGCGTGTACCTAAATAGCTAATATCAATTTAATGTGTTTTATATATATTATTTTATATTTTTAGTATAACTCGCCCTTTACAATACCAATTGGAGTAGGTTTTTTATTTATTAGTTTTGGACCATGCGACCAGTTTTATAAAATTTGGTTTTTAAATATAAAAATTTTTAGTTTATTTGTCCTCTTGTAACACCTATCTTGAAACATACTGTATAACAACCTAAATAAAACATAGAATGGTTAAGAGTCAGCGTTCCGAGTTATTTTATAAATCCACAAAACGTAAGTTCTTGGTTATTTAGGCCTGAGCTGCAGGCACAACAAACCCAAATTTATACATTTTCCTTCATTGCAGATTTTTAATGAAATCCATTATAATAATCACTAAAATACTTAATACAACACACATCGTAGATGTAAAACTTGTACTACAAGTGAAAATCTACATGTGCTCTCGTTTTTTCCTACAATTTATACTTTCCTTAATATCCATATTAACTTGCCCCCTCCCTTGGGCCATCGGCTGGCGGCGCCCCGAATGTTTTCTACATACACTTCACTGATTTGGTGATAAATGTCAAGTGATTTAAAGCCTGAACACAAAGGAACCGTATTACAGCACGCACTTCGCAGTCGGCGGGATTCTTACTAGGTGGAGGCATTTTAAAATCTTGCGAACAGATGTAGACCCGATCGGATGGTTTCGTAATGGCGTCTCTGGCTTACCAACAGATGTAGCTACACGGCGAGCATGTGCTGAACGGCGAACGCAGCGCTGCGGCGGTGTAATTTAAAAACAGTACTTACTTGAAAAACACGCCTCGTATATTTTAATTGTTTCCCTTGTATATTTAAACAAACGCCCAACGGTTGGATAAAAAGAGACCGGGATAATCCTGGCCTGCAGTCTCTCTGCTTATTGTGCACCTTGCTTTTACGTCTGGGTGATGTCAGCCAGACTGGACCTACAGCTTAAAGTGGGTTCCCAACCACGGTCCAATTTAACAACAACTTACAAAGGCTCGTCCCAAGACAGTTCGTATGCAGCCCCTTCCACTGGTTAGGGTCCGCAGGTCTGCGGTTGCATAGGACACGGTAAAGGGTGTTCCGACGCCTTGGTGTTTGCAAGACTTCCGCATCGATACACTTTTTCACTTTGGCCATTTTTTGTTAGGCTAACTAGTAAATGTCTGATCAAACTTATAAATAAGTATTTGGTCGGGTCAGGATTTTAACCAAGCCCATCATCCAATATAAAAGCCCAACGAATAATTACATATCAATCTTCTAAGGTAATACTTCTAAGTTTTGGTTATTATAGGAGATATTTTAGATACCACAGATATTCCTGTATTTATATGGTTTTTAAATATAACTTCCGTTTTCGTGTTTTGTATTTTAGTACAGGAAAAGGACCATTTTTGGTCCTGCATGGATCGACTTGAAATTTTAACAGAAGATAAGAAATAGCCCCAGGTACAAAACCTGTATCGAACCGAAGGGGGCCAAAACCCTGAGGGTGGTTGCCACACCCCCTAAGAAGGTAAAATTTTTATTACATTCTAACAACAGAAATCGATTGGAAAAGTGATTCTAAGCAAAAAATGTTCTTTATGTTTATTTCGTAAAACTAATATTTTCAAGTTATTCGCGATTAAAAGTAATAATTTTTTGACAAAAAAACAAGACATTTTTAATGGGGTTTTCGCGAATAACTCGAAACCTATGCATTTTAATAAAAGAAACTGTAAAAAGTCAAATTGTAATTTTTATACGATAATTACGCTTGTCAATGGTTAGCTTTTTTTTTTTAAATGTAATAATTTATAGATTTAAGGTAAAATACCAGGAAAATGCTGCGTATCTTAAAGAAAACTTATAGCATATTTTTTAAAGTACGTAATAGGGCCCTTTTCTTTAAAGATGAAGTATCTAGCATGAAAATTAAGTGAGTTATTACCCCCTAATTAAAATTGACGTTTACCCTTTTGCAATTCTTTTTATACAGGTGACCAATTTTAAATGCTTAATTTTAGGAAAATTTAACCCAAAGTAAAAAACGATTATTTACAATTTTATTACAATTTCGCCCTTTTTTCTAAATAACTCCGAAAATACTAGAGATAATTATAAAAATTTAAATTGCAGGTTTTTAATGAAATTTTTCTGTGCGTAAGTTTTCTGCACAGTGAATATTTGGCGAGATGTAGTCTTTTAAACTCTCTATTTACGAACGAGCAGCACCCTTTTCGAGCCCTTTAAACTCACCCCATTAAAAACCAGGAGATCTTATGGAATTTTACTTACAGAGCCCAGTAGCCCTTAAAAACCTTACAAAAACTTCTTATTTTTTTTTTCATTAAAAGCAAATGATATATTAAAAAAAAAATTTACTTCGAAAAAATCGAATAGGCCACTTCGGAGCATAAAAATCTGCATAATATTTTTGAAATTAGACATTTTAAATTGCTCAAACCTTTGAGACGTATTACTTATACATGAATTAAGAAAATTGTAAAAGATTAAAGGTCAAGGGGTAGTTGGGGAGTTGTTTTATTGATTTTTTCGTGAAAAATAATAGTTACCGACCCTATTTTTATCATAACTTACTTAATATTTAAGCTAAAAATGTCTTTTTAGCTTAACGAAAAGTCTGATTATGTACTTTAAAACAAGGTTAAAAAAATCTCGAAAAATGCTAAATTTTCCGTTATTTGACTTTGAATCTATTAAGTTTTGGATTTGACGAAAAAAAACTAACAATTAACACTTCGTATCTCAGTTTGTATAGAGTCGTAAAAAAATTATAATAAGACAGATTTGTTTTTTAAAACCCATAATTTTGCTTTATACAGTTTTTTTTTATTAAATGCATACTTTTTGAGTTATTAGCGAAAAATATAAGTGTTGTAAAAACAATGTATAGAACATTTTTTGCTTAGAATCGCTTTTTAATTAATTTCTGTTGTTAAAATGTAATAAATAAATTTGACCCCCTGGGGGAGTGTAGCATTCATCCCCAGGGAGGGTTTTGGCGCCCTTCGGTTCGATATAGGTTTTAATCCTTGGGCTATTCCCTACCTTCTGTTAAAATTTCAAGGCAACCCTTGCAGGACCAAAGAATTGCCAAGTTTTACCTTTTTAGGCTTCATTTCCTGTACTCTTTTAAACCATTGCATTTTAAAATTTTGGGTTGGTCTAAAAAAAATCATTAAATTTAGATTATGTTTTAAAGTACACTCGTCCTATGTTTTATCCTTTTGAAGTATTTTAAAATTAACTTCATTTGTGAATTTAAAAAGTTACGCCAACTTTCCTTTTTGGTCCATAAAAATTTAAATTTCTCGTAGTTGTTATTTACTGTGCTGCGACTAATTTTAATGTAAATTTAGTAAATATTACTAGTTTTAAATCGTTTGAAATGATTTTGTTTATTCTTGAAAATTATCCTAGGTATAACACGTAACCTTTAACTTACATTTTCATCACGTATAAGGCTATGGATTTGTTAAAGCCGTTCTTTTGCTTCGTCAGCATGTTCTGTCTAAAATGTTTTATATGATCTGCATACAAAACATTGTTTTAGATTTCTTCATTTATTTTACAAACTTTAACAACATACAAGGTATTTTATGCTTTATTTGTTTTCTGGGAGATGAAACCGTAGATAAAAAACACCTTATATGTTTAAACAAAATATTATTTGGCTTTTCTCCAGAATAAAATTAAAATGTTAATTTAACATTTTATGAAAATTAAAACTTTTATGCATTATGTAGAACTATTCTGCTCTTACACAACACAAGAAAAGTTAATATTACTTTAAAAGAAATAAAATAATGAAATATTAAATATTAAGTTAGTTACAATATAATCATAACTTTTATTATATTATGTAAGATCAGAATAGTTCTACATATTGTATAAAAGTTTTAATTTTTATAAAACGTTAAACAAACTTTATAATTTTATTCTGGAGAAAAGCCAAATAATATTTTGTTTAAATATACAAAGTGTTTTTAACTACGGTTTCAAACTTATCAGGTAATATCTTATGACTTTTTATGAATAAAAGTTCCTATAAACATATGTTCGGACTTGCTTTATTTTTAAGATACAAGGCGTTAAAGTTAAAAAAACTTGCTGTTTTTAAATATCTTTAAAACCTTTTAGTCGATTTAGATGAAATTTGATACAGTTACCTAATGTAATAAGACGCTTTTAAAGCGCTACCTAGAGTTATATTTTTGGGTTAAGTGGCCTCTCAGTGGGCACCAAAGCCAATATTATTTAGAAGAATACTACGATATTGGACTTTTATGAAGTTTCTAAATTGTTTTTCCGATTCACCCATTTAAAAATGTTACTTTTTAGTCTCTTGTATTTTTTTTTTGAGTCTCGCTTGGTTTTTACAAAAAAAAGCCATTTTTAAGCCACCCTTTAAAAGTATCCATAAAACAATCATAAAATAAATAATCCAAAGTTAGGGGGAAGTAAACATTATCGACCTTAGTAAATAAAAGGAAAATTAAGAATTAGGGGTAAGCTTTACAACTGCTTATTGTATCCCAAGGCAAAGTTGTTTTTTTTTGTTAATTTATTATGATGTCTATAAATACAAATAATATCTCATGACCCAGACGGGTATCAAAAATTCTTTAAAAAAAAATTAAAGAGAAAAAAATCTTTATTAATTCAGTTTAGCATATCAGTTTACCAGTATTAAAAACTATACATTTTTAAATATTCACACACTCAATTATTCTACCGTACTTGTTTTTAGAATATGCCGTAAAATTTAATTTTAAAAAATAAAAAGGATGTTCTACTAAGAAAAGATAACTTTGGTTTACCACTCCTAAATAAAACAACCTACTAGGTTATGGCATGTGTCCTATCAAAGATTACGGAAAATACTAAAAGTATATTTTTAAATTTTGCCGTAGGTATATCTAATTTCGATCTTTCGTGGCAAATATCTCAAGTTTCTCGAACTTCCGGTTATAACAGAAGTGCATACTAACTTGCTTATTTTAAATAAAACGCCCTATCTATTAATTAAATTTTTGGATTTTGCATAAGAATATAAGCAAATTTTGTGTATTAGGTCCTATAACTTGTCTTGGCATTTTTGACATATTTTTAATTTATTTGTCAAAAATGATCTTTGTAGAACCAAAAATATTTATTATTTTTTTCTAATATAATAACTTAAGGGTATGTATTTACCGTCATTTATTTTTCAGAAAATAAAACACGTAAATATAGATTTTTTTTTATGAATCCAATGGTATAGGGTTGGCTTTTAAAATCCTGGGATAAGTTAGGGTTGGCGTGATTTAAAGTTTCAAGGCTCCATAAGGGGTTAGGTGTCAATATTTTTAAGAAAAAATGGGACGCCACTGCATTTATAGGAAAAAGAGTTTTTTAATCCTTATTAAGTTTGAAACAAATTTAATCTCTTAAATTTTTTTGTTGGATGTACGGTTTTCGCGAAAATAAATAGAAACCATTTCTCGTGTGACTGGTATTCATGTCAAAAAATTTTATTATAAATTTTTTAATTACACTATATCAGCCGATATGTTTTGCCAACCCCATGGCAATTTATTTATTAAAACTTTTTTCTTCAAAAAAAAAAATATAAGCAGAAAGTATGAGGGGTCCATTTATATAGCTGGATCTTAGAATATTAAAAACCTATATAATATATATTAAATTGGTGTAAAATTCTTGTGTACTAGGACCTACTTTAACTGAATGTTTATAAAGTTTAAATAATAATAATAATAATAAAGGGTGTTTAAAAAAATAGATTAAAAATGCAATTGAGAAAACTACCAAAAATTAATTTTTAAATATAAATTTCCAAATTTTGTATTTTTATTTTATCAAGTATTAAAGATAGGGGTAAGTTTGTAAAAAGTTTCTTTTTTTTAATTTCAGTTTCTAGGATACATTTACATATTTTTATTTAGCTAATAAGCTGCGGATTTAAAGTGGAGTTAAAATATGTTTTTAGTTCGCTATGATGGCATCGAAAGACAATCAAATGCAAAAGAAATGTGTGTTGTCCTGTGTCCGTCTTTCAACGCCATCATATAAATTAAAAATACGTTTTATGTAATTTAATTTTAAATTTGCAGCTTATGCGCCATGTGAACATAATTAATTTTAAATATCTTGAAAACTAAAGTATTTAGAAAAAGACAACTTTTTACAAAATAATATCTATTTTTCAGGCTAAATAAAATTAAAATGTAGTTTTTCCATTTTTTTAATCTTATGGTTTTAAGCCCCTGGATTAATATACAGGGTGATTATTTTAAGTATGCACTATTGCCAATTTCTTTATTATTGGAGAGACGAAGTCGATAAATTATCAAAGGAGTAGCATTTTTACCTTGATTAACGTGCTGCGAACAAAAAAATAATTAAACATCGGGTTTTCGATTTATTGCAAAAATATACTATTTTTAAATGGATAACCTATATATATATATATATATATATATATATATATATATATATATATATATATATATATATATATATATATATATATATATAATATCACTATTCGAAAGATCTATCAAAGACCATTAAAAAGTCCTTACATATACAATTTTTGATTTGACTGTAAACTGGCATTTTTTAAATATAACACTCTGTATATTGCACCACCATTAAATAGACATTTTAAAGAACTTTAAGAAAATACCATATTTGATATGTCTATCTCCTATAGTTTTGGAAATATGGCCATTCAAACCTAAAAATAGAAGATATAATGTCTATTTTATCTTCGACACTAAACTTAGTGCTTATAGCTTGGAGCTGTAGAGATAATGAAAAATTTAACATAATTTCAGATTTGGATTGCCATGTTTCCAAAACTATAAGAGATAAACATATCAAATGTGGTATTTTTTAAGCTCCTTAAAATATCTATTTAATGGTGATTCAATATACTGGGTGTTTTATTTAAAAAATGCCAGTTTACTATTAAATTCTCAAGGATGCCCATATTTCCGAAACTATTAAAAATTGGATATAACCAACGAATTTTTGATATAACACATAGGGACTTTTTTAATGGTCTCTGATAGATCTTTCGAATAATAATATAATATATAGGGTGTTATATTTAAAAATATATATATTATAATATATTATAACCCGATGTTCAATTCATTTTTTGTTCGCAGCACGTTAATCAGCGGAAAAAATGCTACTACTTTGCTAATTTAACCTACTTCGTATCTCGAATAATAAAAAGTTAACAATGCTTTTGTGCCGACTTAAAAATGATCACCCTGTATTTTTTAAATTTATTAAAATTTATCTTATCGGATAAATAAATAAATTTATTTGGCCCTGCAAACGTCATTATTAAAAAATCATTTTAAATATGTAAAAATCGCTAAGACGTAGATATATGATGCTAAAAGCTATAATGAATGCAAACGTCATTATTAAAAAATCATTTTAAATATGTAAAAATCGCTAAGACGTAGATATATGATGCTAAAAGCAATAATGAAAATCGCCGTAGAATGTACAGGGTGGTTCAAAATCGCAAAAATATCACTTTGAAAGAAAAAAAATCAGAAAAACATATTTTTTAAACTACCGAATTTTAAAGCATTTTAAAGTAACTAAAAGTTTATTATAGTTTTTTTCTTATTGGTTATGGTTTCTAGGAAAAATTAGGGTTAACGTTAAATAACAAATCTTAAAAAATATATTTACTACAATTAGACAGAACAAAACGGTTTTTTAGAATAAAAACATTAAAAATAATCGCCTTATGATATACAGAGAGCTTCAAAACTACAAAAATATTATTTTGGCAAATAAAAAGCAATCAGTTATATATATTTTTTTGAATACTAAAATAAATACCATAAAAAAGTAATACAAATTTTAACTTTTTGTTGTATAAATCGTTACCTTTTGGGTTACTATTTACATATATTTTAACTTAACTTATTGCATGCATATAAATAGTAAAATTAATTTTTTATAAAGGAAAAACAATTTTTTTATGTAATGATAAGCGATAAGAAAACATGTATTGGACTTTTTTTATTACATTTTTATTTTTTAAATGAATTATTTCTTAAAATATTACTTTTTTAAAAATAATATTTTATCCATTTTAAACCACCCTGTGTATCATGTGGAAATTTTAATTATATGTTTTGCGATTTCAGACAAAGCAAACATTTTTATAGAGGATAACTTTTTTTTAAATATTAAAATATTACAGGTATAGTTAGGTCCATTTGTGGACCCATTGTATACTGCATTCCATTGAAAATAAGCAAGTTGTTATACATTTCTAGTATAATCAAAAGTAGTAAAAACATTATATATTTGTCATACAAAGATCAATACCACTTAAATCTAATGCCAGAATTTAAAAACACTCTTTGTGAATAATCATATATTATACATCTCTATAGTTCTCGCTAAACGATAGCTGAGAAGTATTATGAAACTTTTATTAAAAATATTTTTTTCTAGTCGGCTATGTCATGAGATAGTCATGAGATATTTGACCATTAGCTTCGTTACTTTCTTATAAAACTGTATGTTTACAAGCTTTTATTTAACCTAACATTTTACATTTTAGTGTTATAATGTATTAATCAAAACTTTACTGCCAATTTAATAATATTTTTTGTGTAATTTGGCTAAAATTGAACACTGTAATTTTAATACTTTTGTCTTATAAAAACTTTATGGCCCAAGAAAATTGAAATTGCAACAATTTCAAATATTTTTGAAACATAGAACCATGAACTAAATAAATACTAAAAATTAACTCTTTGACTAACGTAGAAACAAATGTAAAAGTTATCTTCACATTCTACAAAACCGTTCTGGAAATAGCCATGTTTAAGTCAGCTTCTGCAAATTGTATCTAACTTTTTTAAAACATCTCGTTTAAAAAATAGTTAAGTTTTAAAAGCTCAAATAAGGTTGTGACTTTCCTAAAATTTTAGTGTCCTTAAAAAACACAATGGGTATTTGAATTCATTTATTTATTTATTTATTTATTCATTCACATACACTACGGAATTAACAATTCCAAATGGTACAAAATTAACTAAAATAAAGTCTCTATATACCAAATAACTTGACAAAAATTACAAACACATAAAAAAACAAACAAGCTTACAACTTACTAACTAGTACTGCCTTCAGAGAGAGATAACTGATATTAAATTTTTTTATTTCATAGCTAATATTCTCTATTTTTGTTTACCTAAATCAATCCAGCAAGGTACCAGACATGTTAACTTTTGAAAGTATTAAAAAAATAATAACGGATCCTTATCAAATTACTTTTCATCTGCCATGTCTTAAATTTTTTATTAATATCACCGAAGCTTAGAAAGGTTTATGACGGATTATTGAGTTGTTGAGGTTTTTTTTTAAGATATATAATTTATTTTGATGACCTTTTACTACTTTTATAGAGAATTTAAAAACGATAGCCGAAAACTAATTTTGTGGGCACTCAGTAAAAAATATATTTTGTCTTATTACAAATAAATTAAATTTGTCTTAAATTTAAATAAAAATAAAAAACATTAATTTATTAAGAAGAAACATTAAATACATTTTAAGAAAAAAATTAACTATATCTTTATGTAAATTCCAAGCCGACTTAATATTTTTATATGCATAAAATAAATGTCAAGACCCTTTTAAGAACAAATAGTATCCAATACCTATTGCTCACAGAAAAGCCGTGCTTGCAAAGATTGATAAGATTGGGTCGTAAGGGGATACTGAAATGCCTTTCGTCCCTTTTATAAGCCTACTAGTAAAAAAGATGAATTTGTATTAAGATTCAAGAGATGCTTAAAAAGTTTTTATTCCAAAGAAAATTGTGTAAAATAATATTCTAAGACGTCCCGTTAATGACATCATAATGACGTCTTTAAAATGGCGAAAAATTGACGCATATACTTTTTTTTCAAACGCTAATGATTCGATATTTTATTGAGTGAAATTATATTTGTTTGCACTGCAAGGTTGCATCTCTCGGGACACTGTCCAACCTGAAGATACAGATTTCTACACTAGCCGAAGATATTTCTTTCAACGCTAATTGAGATCACCAATCGCAGACGGGTCTCGAACTATTTTGGTTCTCATTGGTACGATGTAGGCGATATCAACAAAGATGTTGAATAAACGTATTAGTTTATTGTCCATTACGCCATCTATTTGGTAGAGTTTTTTCCTATTTTAATTTTGTAAAATATAAGTCTTATTTTTCTGTCATATGATTATTCGGTTGAATTTTGACACAAATTATATAATGTCACAAAGTTTTTCTGGCGGGTTTTCTAAACATGACGTTATTAGATTTTTATGAGCTAGAATGACGAAAAATGACGTCAAAAAGACGTCACTTTAACGACGTCAAAAACACGTCAGGAAAATGACGTTAAAATGACGTCATAATTTTGGTCTGATGACGTCTTATGACGAAAAATTACCAAAAATGACGTCATAATGACGTTAGCTTGCTGCTTGGGATGTCCTTTATAGTCCTTTCTTTGTTAAACTGTTCTGTGTCCACCTGCCCTGCTGTCAATTTCCTTGAGGTGCGTTCCATTGGCAATTTGTCTCTTCTCCATTTACCATTGTTTACCTTATTCTCCCATTTTCTTTTTCGTCACGAGGTTACTGCAACCTCGTGCCAATTTACCCATATCCTGAGCTTTCTCAGGGCCGCCAAATCGTCTTGTACTCCAACAGTCAAAGCTATAAATTTAGAGCTTTTCCCATACTAGAGCTGCGGCTTCCAGTGCTCAGCCTTAGGCTGCTTTTAAAATTCTTCGTCTACACGACGCAACAACAACTTCAATGCAACTTAGTATTATCTTACAACTTGTACATATTCTTCTTTCTCAGCTCTGGCCTACACTATTTAAACATACTTCACTTAACTGAAGATACACCTTATCTTCTATTTTCTTGTAGCTACGCTGCTAGCTCCTTGCTGCTACGCATAACAGTTCTTCCCCGCCTTCGTCATTTAACACCTTCTTCTGCGGGGACCGGGACGCCTTTACCATATATATGGCATTTGCTTCCCCTTAACATGGGCGAAGTTTCATATCGCTGCACAAAGGGCACTGGAACTGGGGCGGGCACAGCGTACCATAACCGACGTTTCACAAAGGTCACTGGGAACGGGGGAGCATCCACCATTTGTGACGTATATTTTGAATACAGGTTACCATTTTACGTCACTGGGACTAATATACCATATAGAGCTAGTTTCTGGAACCATGAGACTGGTGGACAATAAAAACTATCTTTGTATTTCACAATTAGACTACAGGAACTATTTCGATATTTAAAAATAAACTACATCAACTAACTTAACTTAGATACGGGCATCCCCCGAACCAAGGGGAAGTTCGTACGGGCTTAACTAAAACTTGCATTATTGCACCCATATGAGAAAAGAACAATTTTGATATTTTTTGGGTTTGTCTTTCAAAACTGTTTAAAAGTTTCTGCTATCAGGCAAGCAGAAATGGAGTTAGTAAAATATATTATGTGGGTTTTTGACAAATGGTACCCACATAAAATTTTAAAACTCGCCGCGCCTACTATTTTGTTAATTTACACAAAATGTATAATGTGTACTAATTCGCCATTTAATGGCGGCCTACAGGAACCAATTTATAGCTGGAACTAACAGAATTATTAGAGAATTATTGCACAGTGAAAAAAGGCCAGGCACTAATAATACCGGTCTTATTTTGACATCTGAGCTTGCGCAGATGCATGCGTAGGATAAGGACTCCCTTAATAAGTATAGTGCCTGGCTTTATTTATGTCGGTTTTAGGTGTACCTTATTTTGGTCTTATTTTAACTTCGAAACTGTTCGTCTAACCGAACGGCTGCCGACCACAAAATCGAAAAGTTTTTAGAAGTAAAAATACTTCAAACCTTGCTTTTTAAATGTATTTCTGTAATTGTGTTAAACAAAACCCTACAACAGAAAACAATAAAGAAAATCTATTAAAATTTTTTCCCTTTTTTAGGTTAATGGTACTATCAAAATGATTTGCAATAACTCTAATTTATGAATAAAAGCACTATTTAAATAAGGCCGTTATTAATAATTCCCGAGCTTAATAAGGCAACTAACAATAATTCTCTAATATCAAAATTGCATTGGGATGTCGGCAGCCGTGTTGAAAAAGTGACAGATCCGTGACAGTTCCGGAGGAAAGTTGAAAATTTTTAACTTTTTACGTAATCCGCCGATTCTCTTGTTTACTTTGGTGCTTGTCAGGTATTTTCGTTAATATTATTAGTTGGAAAGATGGTCTTATTTTAATTTATGACCTAAAATTATGTTTTTTGTTCCCAAAAACCGACGATTTTTTGAAAATTGCGCCATACTCGCCAATCCGCAGTTCTGGATTTACGCAATTTTTGTGGACATAAGGACCAGGAATGATTGTATAGTTGTATAGTATAGTTTCGTGATTCCGGACTTCCCAGGTTCCGCAATATTTTACCGTACATGAGGACAGAGTTGGTTGAATACTGAAAATCGGTATTCGAATACGAATATGAATACCGGAAAAAAATATTCGAATACCGAATATTTGAATACTTGGAAGAAAAAAGTATTCGAATACTCGGTATTCTCGAACACCCGGCATCGGTATTCGAATACTGGAAAAAAAAATTCGAATATTACACAAGACCGAAGATAAAAAATTTAAGAGCAAAAAAAAAGCTCACCTCATTTTTCCCTACTTTGTGTTCATTTTTACCTGCTTTTTGTTTCTTTGTGGTATTCTACTCATGACAATTTTGGTATTCAAATACTTACTTACTTCCGGTATTCGAATATTCGGAACTCAAAAAAGTATTCGAATACAGAATCCCGAATACTAACCAAAAAAGTATTGTACCGAATACCCAACACACAAATGTATTCGAATACTATTCGAATACCGGCAAAATGTATTCTGAATGCTATTCAGAATACTGAGTATTCGAATACGACCCAACTTTGCATGAGGACTAGGCATTGCATGCTCAAAGGAAACCGATTAACGGATTTAAAATTTAGGAACGTACCATTTATTTCGTTAAAGATCCGATTAAATAATCAATATCCACGACAAGCTAACCAAACTTATTTTGAAAAAGATGGAAAACACAAAACACTGAAGTTAAAAATTATAACAATTCGACTTATAAATTAAAAGTTTTTTCGAAACTTGTTCTGTTTTATAGGTATTATTAATAAAAGTATCTAGACAATTTGTACGTTAGAAATGGCATGGTTTAATTTTAATTCCTTACCTAGAGATAGTTTTCTTTTTAAAAACTTTTTAGAGAATGTAACAAAATGAAATTGGTCAGATACATTTATTAATTTTTTGTTTATGTTTTGCTTAGGTATTAGGTAAATTAAATAGGTAAATAATTTATATGCATAAAATTTTTACACAATGGTGCAGAATTTTGCCAAATTTTGGTCATAAGTTTGGAAATATAATGTGGTCAATGTTGTTTTAATTTAAAGGTCTTAGTTTTGGTGTTTGTATTTTTTAATTATAGATGTTAGGCAAGTCATTATGCCTAAGCGTAACATTAAAACATTTTTTTTAACCAACCATTTTATTAAGTACCTGCTTCATTTATACATTAATTAACTCTTAGTAAATTTATTTTACAAACTATGCCTTACTGACAGGTACCATTTACTCAGGCCAGTGGATCCTGTTTCTGAAAAATTGAAAATTTTTAGGTGAAGTGTAATTATTTATGTGTTGCAAATAGCATGGAAACAGTACCAATTGCTTTTTAGGAAACAAGTGTAACTTTTAAAATAGTAATGAATTGAATTACAAAAACACATGAATTAAATGGAAAATACTATCCAAACTCAGTAAGAATTTTAATTATATTTATATTTGCATTTATTTTAGCATACTAAGGGCCAGAGTTTGGTCGAATATGTGTATTTATGTCTCATGTGTCTTCAATAACTATAAACTATATTTTAATTTAAAAACAAAAACGTAATTCTTAAATACTGTATTTTTTAGCACTTATTCATTGAGTAAGGAGGCAGACACTGAAGGGCTTGATTTAAAAGCTGCTGAAACATGGATATATCCAACAAACTTTCCTACTCGAGATTATCAGTACAATATTATCCAGAAGGCATTACTTAAAAATACCTTGGTAAGTAATAGTTATTTATTTATTTAATTTATTTTTTTGATGAAATACAAGGACAAATATATTTTCTAGAATATTTTACTTAGTAGTAAGCAGTTTTTCCTGAGGGTGCTTGGTGTCTCGAAATTGGTGACCGGATTGGATTTGTGCTTTGTTTTTTTGTAATTTTTTGTTTAAATCAACCAAAATGTCAATAAACTGAACTTACACATAATATCAGAATCTATAAATTTATCTACCATTGATTTAAAGTCAAATAGGTAGAAAACAATTTTTTATAATTGTACCTGTTGAGATAGGATTTCTTTGGAAAAAAGAGATACCTAAATTGGTGATACATAAGTAGAAAAGAAATAAAGCATAACATTGCTTAATTTAATTGGTTTAGAGGGGTAAGATGGTGGCATTTGCAACTCTCACTTAGTTATTTTGCCATCTGAAAATAGAAATGATAGACTGCATGTGACGAGTAACAAAACAAAGAATGCACCTCACACTTGATGTGTGGCATTTGAGAGAAGGTAGGGAATCTTCACTGATGTCCCATAATTATCTGTCCTGCTTCAATATACAATAAAATGTTTTGAGTCTCATGTTTTCTTATAAAAGCTGCACCCAATGTTTTCATAAACCAATCTGTAGATCTTGCTGTAGATTGTCAAAATTATGATATTTGACTTTTATTTTTTCAAGCATTTGATCTTTCTTGCAGAATGTGTTCCATACTCAGTTTAGAAATATAGTTTGTTTTTTTGTTTAATTTTTAATGTTGTAATATCATCAAAATCGTAACTAATATCCCGGATTAAATTATAGTTACCTTTAAAAGTTTAATATTCATGTTTATATTTAAACAAAATAGAAAAAGTCTTTAAAACTGCTATAAATAATACCTATAATGTAAAATGACGGTCATTATATATTCATGACAAATGACTCAGTCATATGACTGTCATTTTTGTCAATTAGGTAATTTCATGCTTCCCATACAGTTCTGTTTTTTAATGGTATAAGGAAATGTAAAATTAAACATATCTGTTATTACTATGATTATACACATATACCGGCAATGTCGGCGCCGGTGCCGGTTCCAGTACCATATAACATTGTTTTTTACACATACCGACATTTCGGTGCCATATAAATTTATTGGACAACATCTTCACCAACATTGGGGTTTGTAACTTTGTTGCTGAGGTAGTCAACCCTAACATTTCTGATCACTTATCTGTTTCATTTACATACACCTTGCAAACAAAAACCACAAATAGTGCTTCTCAAATAACCTATAGGCTAATAATAGATCAAAGTCTATTCAATTTGTATACTGCGGTAGAAAAGGCCGACTGGTCATTTATTAGTGATTCGAATATGTCCTCTAATAAGAAATTTAAACAATTTATAAATCTAATATTACATTTCTGTGACATAAGTTTTCCAGAAAAAACAAAGTTATTTAATAAAACTAATCGATGAACTTACAAAATACACTGGTTTAATGAGCAGCTAAAAACGGATAGGGACAGATTAAAATTATTAACTTGGGAAAATATATCTGAACCACACTTAGTAACCAATAAAATGCTCAAAGATTTTAGGAAAGAATATCATAAAAAAATAGAGAAAAGTAAGTGACGAGCCAATGATCAGTATATTAACCAATTAAACAACAAAAGTAAAGCAGTCTGAGATATAATAAAAATAATAACCCGATAAAAAAGACTAATCAATCAGAAATACTAAATGCCAATAACTTTAACGATTTCTTTGCTCGATTGCAGAGAATATAATAAAAAATCTTCCAGCAGCAGATAATGATCCAATTAATTATGTCAAAAAGCTAAATATAAATTTGAATAACAAAAGTTTTAATTTCCAGGAAGTTAGCTTTGTTGAAGTAAGGCATATTATTGCTAACCTTAAGAATGGCTACAGTAAAGATTGTTTTAAATTAAATGTTAAAATAATAAAAGTACTTAAAGAAATAATTTTATATCCATTAACTAAGATTATAAATCTCTGCATTAAAGATAACATATTTCCAGACTGCTTTAAAATGGCACATGTAATTCCTATTCTAAACTGAGGAGGTCTCTAACTATAAACCAATTTCAATATTGCCACTATTTGGCAAAATTTTTGAGGCAGTTTTAATACAGCAGATTATCAGTTATTTAAAGAGTCAACATTTGTTTAATTCCGGGCAGTTTGCATAACGTAAGGGTCTATTGACTGTTGCAGCAGTGAGTAATATTATTGGTTATATTGAGGATTGTTTATTTATTTATTTATTTATTTATGACATCATGTACTCTACAGAAACATAATCTAAATGGTACAACGAAACTTACAGACTAAATTAAATTAAAATACAATGTGTTATACAATGAAAAAGGACATAAATATACATAATATACAAATTAAATTTAGAAACAAGACACTAAAACAAAATGTACAGTAAACAAATCAATATTTACAAATGTGTGAAAAACGGACGTGACACTGTATTACAAAACGTGGAGCTGCAATTGTCTCTTTAAGGAACTTAGGCTTGTACAAAACAGATCGATGTTTAAGTAATGTTGGTTGTAGTTCCTCAAGGTACGATCGACGAAGGCACTGCGAGTTTAGAGGGTAAAATGTAAGCTCAGGCATCTTTCTTTGACCTTAGATTAGATTAGATTAGAATAGGGCCGGGATAACCCATGCACTGAAGCCGCTTATTGTGCGCCCTGTCATTTTACGTCTGGGTGATGTCAGCCAGACGGGACCTACAGCTTAACGTGGGTTCCGAACCACGGTCCTATGAGCGACAACTTAAGACCTCGTCCCCACCCAGGGGGCACTACTGAACCTACCAACTGAGTGGGGTCCGCATGTCTACGGTTGCGCAGGACACGGCAAAGTGTGTTCCGGCGCCCTGGTCCTTTAGTGGCCTTCAGCGTCGATACATTTTGCACTTTGTCCGTCTGGTGTTGAGCTAACCACTAAATTTCCGACCAACTTATAAATAAGTATTTGGCCTCAGCAGGATTCGAACCCACCTCACGTCCGTGTGCGCTCAACAAACTTAACGCCTTTACACGCTAAGCCATCACCGGACTATTTCTTTGACCTTAGTAAAACTTTTGACTGCATCTCCCATGACCTAATCCAGAAGCTCTATCAGTACAAGTTTACCGACGGCAGTGTGCATCTTTTGAGATCGTACCTGGCAAACCGATACCAGTATGTATTGTACAATAGCAAAGTATCATTAAAGTGTCAAGTCAAGCATGGAGTACCACAGGGCTCAGTTCTTGGAACATTTTACCAATACTCTTCCTACTATACTTAAACGGTATAAGTGCATGCACATCAAATAATAGCACAGAGAGAGTTTGAGCTTAAAGGGCATGGATACGTGAAAAGATACCCAAAGTTGGTTTGCTTCCGATCAACTTAGTATCAACAATGCAAAGACTCAAAAACTCAACTTCTCCTTAAGACCTGTGAGCGAGCATATAAACCACATTAAATTTCTTGGATTACATCGTCTAGCAGAATCAGCAAAAACACCTATGTTATCCGAAATCTAAAATACTGTGTGTCTCAAAGGGTTACTATGGATACATACATGCTCACATTAATTATGCCACTCTGTGTTGGGGGCACTCAGCTCACGCATCTAAAGTGTTCTCTGCACAAAGACGAAGTGTGAGAGTCATTGCTGGCCTAAAATACAGAGAGTGCTGTAAAGAGGCGTTTATCTCTCTTGGGATACTTACCTTGCCTTCCTCTATATTCTTAGCTGCCTTATACACGTTAAAAATCACTTGAATAGCTACAGCCAAAATGGGGACTCACATGGATATAAGACCAAGGGGAGGAATGACCTTTCTATAAGGATACTATTATTATGTACTACCTGAGGAAATTAAGAACCTTGACATTAGGGCTTTTGAGACTAAAATTAAACTATATCTTAAAACAAAGCATTTTATAGCGAGAGCGAATACATGTTGAGATCTTTTAGATAGTACCAGAGAAGCATTTGCCTGTCAAATTAGGTCCATATTAAAGTGTGTATAGTATTTTCTAATTTTAGTTCTCAAAAATGTCTAATGATTTTAAAAATATGTTTGTGTTTTAATGTTTTTGTACATATCTACTCATAATTTGTAATAATTTTAAAAGTATGTTGGTTTTTAAAAAAGGAACTGTTTTCTCTTATTTTTTTAAATTTTTATCTTATCAATTATTTTATACATATATTTTATTACCTCGTTTTTAAACTTGTATTTAACGATTTTTTAACTTATGACTTGTGAAAATACAACCTGAATGGGCATTCATTAATAAATATTTAAATTTGAATTTGAATTTAAATATTACATATTCAGCAGTAGTGAAAGAATGATCTACGCTAGTGCTGTCAACAAACATTATCTTCTTGCGTTATTGTACCTTAGTGTATCCTTTCTTCCCTTAACACCAAGAAATCATCTGGGCTGGATGGCATACCAGCAATCGTTTTAAAAAAATGTGCTCCAGAACTTGCACCAATCTTAACTCGGCTCTTTCAAATTTCTTATGACACAGGTACTTTCCGGAGAGCTGGAACGCTGCACGTGTTCAACCTATTCCCAAGAAAGGATCTAAATCCGTTCCACCTAACTATAGACCAATTTCAATTCTCTCAGTTCTTTGTAAAGTAATGGAAAAATTAATTAATTCACAAATTCTTAAGAACTTAGAAAAACACAAAATTTTACATGATAGGCAGTATGGATTTCGCCACAAAAGATCTACAGTAAATCTTCTTTACTTCGTATCACACTGTTGGAATAAGTCTCTTGAGTTTCTAGGTGAGTCCCAGATCGTTGCTCTTAATATATCCAAAGCTTTTGACCAGGTCTGGCATGCCGCACTTCTTAATAAACTTCCCTCCTATGGTCTTTCAACTAAACTCTGTACTTGGCTCTCTAGTTATCTGTCTGATCGACGTATATCAGTTATTGTGGACGGCCTTTCTTCAAGCTTTCACCAAGTAAATGCTGGAGTCCCTCAGGGCTCAGTTCTGGCACCAACATTGTTTCTTCTTCACATCAACGACCTTCTCTCGTCCACAACTAATTCCATTCATAGTTTTGCCGACGATAGTACCCTTCACTCCAGTTTTCAGATTCCTAAACCCATTACTAAACCTGACTTGCAAAACAAACGCAGAGCGATGTAGATATCTCTTTCGCAGGATCTTAATTTAATATTGGATTGGGGCGCCAAAAATCTCGTCCATTTTAATGCATACAAAACACAATCATGTTTCGTGTCGCGAAAAGAGTCATCAAAGACTCATCCACTACTTATGAGCGGCCAAGTTTTACAGAGCAAAGACACCTTCAATCTTGTGAGCGTCACATTTGAAAGTAACCTTAACTGGCATAAACACATTGTATCTATAGCCACGACAGCTTCAAAAAACTTGGATTTCTCTTTCGAGCCAAAAAGTATTTTTCCGCTTCTAATTTATACAATTTATATGTGTCCCAAATCCGACCTCCCTTGGAATATTGTTCCCATATCTGGGGCATGGCGTCCCCCACAACCCTAAGCATTCTTGATTCTATTCAAAGAAGAGCTATTCGTCTCATTAATTATCCTTCACTTACAGAAAGGCTTCCCACTCTTGCCCATCGTCGAGCTGTGGGGGATTTGTCGCTTTTTTATAGGTGCTTGCATGGCTTCTGCTCTAAAGAATTGTCCAGTATAGTTCCTCCACTAACGGTTCCCAACAGAGAAACTCGTGGTTCCGCGCGTATGTATCCCTATACGGTCCAACTGGACAAACCCCAAACTTCTCACTTTGTTCATTTTTTATTCCTAGAGTTTCTAGATTGTGGAACCTGCTGTCCGCGGAGGTCTTTCCTTCCCCCAAATATTCAAGTATTTAAGTCTCGTGTCAACAAACTCCCTCTTACTGGGCCGCTTTACTGCTTAGTGTCACAAGTGTCAAAATTCTTAAATTAAACCAATAGGATGGCTATATTTTGACAGTTTTGACACGCCGCTTACCCAACGGTTAACCAGCTGAGTACTTTTAAATGCGCAGAATGCTTCTTAATTGGATATTACTTCTATCCTCACTTTAATTTTTTCAAAATATGATATAAAGGGTGATTCCTAATCTATACGCATAAACTTGGGAAGTTATTTCCAAGGATAAACAATTACTTTTAATAAATAAAAACTTAATAAAATATTTCTAGCTAGTGGCAGTTAATCAATTATTTAAAATTAAATAAATGTACCGTAAATATTGCAGACAAATAATAAGTTATAAACTATTTTTTGTTTTATGTTTTTGTTCATTGTAAAAAAATATCAATAAATAAGGCATTATGATGATGTTTGGTATTCCCAATGATAGACTCTACTGTTCTCAGTTTTGATTGTATTTTTACGCGTTAGAATTGAAAATAGGGCTTATAGCAATTATACCATATTAGTTTTAAAACAATAATTTTTTTTTGTCCTTGGCAATAGTTTCCCAAGTTTATGCTTATAGGTTAAGAATCACCCTGTATATATTTAATCTTATTACATTCGAACTTTTTGTGTTTAGGTAAGTTTACCCACAGGTTTGGGCAAAACTTTTATAGCAGCTGTGATAATGTATAATATATACCGTTGGTACCCTCATGGTAAAATTATTTTTATGGCACCAACAAAACCTTTGGTTAAGCAACAAATAGATGCCTGTTATAATATAATGGCAATACCACCGGAAGTAACAGCAGAACTGACAGGTAAAGATGCTTTGTAGTGATAATCAAGCTGATAATACTATTGATAAATTTTATGCTACTTGAGATATTTTGTGTTTTAGGAGCAAAAGTCTCATCATCAAGAACTAACATTTGGACAGAAAAAGAGTTTTTTTGTTACCCCTCAAGTCCTTCAAAACGATTTAAATAAAATTGCCGAGTTAGGACCGAAAATAAAATGTTTAGTTTTTGATGAGGCTCATAAAGCAAGGGGAAACCATGCTTATTGTGAAGTCATTCGCAGACTTCTTAAACAAAACCACAAAAACTTCCGAGTCTTGGCTTTAAGTGCCACTCCTGGAGGCAATGTTAATGATGTATTAGATGTAAGCCTGATTTGCTAAATTCTCTAAACCTTTTATTTTTCCAATTTCTAATTTAAAGTAATTTTTAGGTACTTATTATATTTTTACATAGAATCTTTAAGATAAACCTGATGTGTTGCCGTAGAAATGAAAACTCCTGCTTGTGCCTTTTTATAACGCTAATATAATTTTGATACTCTTTTATGAAAAAATATTTCAAAAAATATCCAATATTGTATCCCTATACTTTCAAAACTTAATTGACATATTTTTCTATTTGTCAGTTTTAACTCCCAGAAGTGTTAGGTTTATCTTTATAAATCTAATAATTTATTTTTAAAATAAATTAATTTTTAAATTACTACTAAAAGTAGTAAAGTGAAAGCTAATAATATTATCATGAAATCTAAGCATAATGGGGCAATTTTCAATACTTGGCAAAATTATAACCTCTACCACTCCCCATTTTAAAATCTAAACTTACAAAAATTCCCAACTTTATAAAAGTAGGAAGTTATACAATTACCTTCCTTAGTCATTGAGAACTACGGTTTCATCAGGATTATTTAAAATTAATGCAAAATCTTATTGGTCGATAAAGCGTACTATAACCTGCAGGAGTTCTACACTATTACCTTCTGAGCATTTTAGTTGGCGTAATTTGTTTTGGCGCTATGTTTATTTTTATTAAATTGACCATGTTTTGTGTTCATACAAATCAGTGTTCTGTTTTAAATTTTACAATTTACAATAGTACAAATTCCATTAGCTTTACCCTAAGTGACTATATTAAATAAATTCAATTTGCAAATAGAAAAACTAAGCTATTATAGTAAATGCTAATGTAATAATCAAATACAAGCTAAAACTACCTAAACTTGTGTATCTATAAGTTAAAGTCCAAAATTTGTAAGGTTTGACTATTATAGAAATTTAATTTTTGATATAGGGATTAATGATGAAAATTACCTTATTTTTATTGGTACAATCGAAAAACGGACTAATAAAAAGGGTGTTTCATATTAAAAATCATAGCTTTAAGTTAGTTCTTCTTGAGCACCCTGTATAATACCTAATATTTTAAATTATGCTTTCAATGCGCCAATATATGCTTAAGGATGAAAAATCTTTTTAAGATCTCAAACCATTTTTTAACACCTTGTATACTGCCGTTTAAGAGAAAAACACCACATATATGCATATTTAATAGTTTTGAGGAAATGGCCTTTGAAAATTTGTCCCATAAAATTCCTTGCCATGAACATATGGGTCATATATTCTAAAAAATACATATATGCAGGAAGTAGTGTGACCTGATGAAATTTAGGTAATTATTTTTAAGAAGAACATACATTTACTAAAAAACGCTAATTCTAATCCGATATGTTTTAATTTACTATCGAAAATGTTTTTCATTATTTATCATAAATGCTGTATGTATTTTATTATAGATCTACGGGCAAGTGAATTGCAAGAACATCTAAAGAATTAATACTACTGATAAGAAACGTATGTGAAGACATACAATATTTGCTGATATTTGGTTTCTCGCAATATATTGAATGTCTGGATTTAGTTGCAAAATATCTTGTATGTCATTAGAGATCAATACTTGTGGTTGGTATTGCAAAGTGTCCTACTTTTTTATGAAACAAAAAATATCATATTTTTTTATGGGTCTATGTTTTTGACATATAGGGCAAAATTTTTTTTCTCGTATTTCAGTATCTGTAGTCGTTTTTACCAAAAATTCAGTTAGATTTTTAAAAATTAGATATTTTTCGAGATATAAACCAAACAAATTATTTTACTTGTGGAACACCACATGTGCTTTTAAAAAACTAAACTATGACGAATGGGTGCGTTTAAAATAAAAACTTAATAGTTATTTCATAATTTTAGACTCTAACTCAATGTTTTTAATGTTAAAATTGAATTTTGCCTAGTAGGCCATGATATATACTTTGCCACCAAAAATAAAGTTAGCTCTTAGTTCATAATTTGTTTACATTTTACAGCAACCTCTGAGTTTTAACTATGTTACCCCGCCCCGGCAACCTTATTCATCCCTCGGTTTCTCAAGTTTGTTCCCTTAAAATTTATTAAAAATGAAATATATTGACCCACTGTGTTTATACTCAAAGTAATGTACAAATCAGTATCTATACATTATTTTTTAAAAAATATTTAACATTTAATTTGAAAAAGAAAATAGTAGAAAACCGTGTATGAAACCAAAACTTTAAATAAATATCGATAATAATTTTGGAAATAGTTTAATACAGGGTTTTCTACTTTTTGTTACCAATTAATTGATTTTTAAAAAATTATATATAGATACAGATTTTGAATACTGTTTTGAATATAAATACAGTGACGTTGATCCAAAATATTTGATTTTTAATGAATTATAATCAAATATAACACATCTATCAACTACTTTATGTTTTTAAAAACTTCTCGTCTGTCAGAATTTAATAATCTAAAAACATACACATACACAAAAAAATTATATGTTGGTTTCCTATCTTCAAAAATATTAAATTTTAAAAAATATAACTTCACCACTGGATTCTACATAAAAATATCCTCCAACATCTGTTTTTCACTTTTTTGTTATTTACAAGATAATCACAAGGGGTCCAAAAATGGAAAAATGCGCTCTATGAGTGAGTGAATCTTTGAGTGACATTTTTTGTTTCAGTTACGCGAAAACTATCTTTAATAATAACTAACATACTTCACAATTCCAACGAACGCAAAGTAATCTAAAATCGATTTTGATTTATTGTTTTTCTTTGTTTTTCGTCTGCATGTGTGTAAAACAATAAAAAAAACGAAATTTTGGAATTTTAAATTCTCATCTATTAAGTAACATTTATCATATGAAAGTGATAGAAGTAATAAAACTAAAAGTGATCACTAAAAAAAATAAAGGTTATAATATGTACTGACTTAATTAATTGGCCGAATATTATAATCAATGGTGTTTACTACGCATTTAAAACGTATGTAGAAATATGCGCTACACACGGGTTTTAAGTCTTAAAATTTTTAAATAAGGTTGTCACATACGGTGTGTGTAAAAGTTACTTTTCACAAAAATGTCACATACGGTGTTTTTTCTGTTGGACGGCAGTATACCGGGTGTCAACGAATCTATTAGACAAGCCATACCTTCTAGGATATTAGACACATGAAAATGATACTTTGTATAGGTAAATGGTATGAAAAGAGGAGAGTTTGCACATACTTCTTACTTTTCAGTTACTTCCGGTTTGACCGGAAATAGCTTCAATTTTGAATTTTTAAATACAATTCTGTATATTCTAACAGTATCGGATTCCTAAAATAATTTTAAATAAAAATTGGACGTTTCAAAATGTTTTTACGCCTACTTGATTTTTTGAGAGCTATTTGCAATATTGCATTTAGGTGGCCATGATTCATTATTTAAGTCCATATTTTTAATCCGATCTCAAAGAAATTGGTCTTGTGAGGAAATGAACTGAAGGAATATTAATATCAAAAATGTCTCTAAAACAATCAAATAGGCATTAAAACTTTTTAAAATATCACATTCAGGAATTGGAGCCATTTCTGGTTAAACCGGAAGTGACTGAAAAGTGAAAAATATGCTAAAACTAACCCCTTCTCATACCATTTATCCATACTAAGTCTTATTTTAATATGTCAAATACTTTAGGACTTATAGCTTTTCTAATAAATTCGTTGACATCTGGTATGGCTAAATTAATTTTTAATCTTGGAAAACCCACAACCCAAAGATACTAGGAATATAAATTATGATATTTTAAAATCTAGAAGACAACAATTTATATTTTTTAATATTTTTAGGTCATTCAAAATTTGCTAATTTCACACCTTGAATTTAGAACTGAAGAAAGTGTGGATGTTCAACCTTATGTATTTCAAAGATCTTTAGAAACTGTTGTGGTACCTCTTGGCGAAAAATTGGAGGAAGTTAAAGAAGAATATTTAAAGGTTTATCTATTTTGCCATAAAGAAATTAATACCTACATAGATTAGCTCTAGTAAATGCAAAAATAAAACACATATTTTTTTATGCAATTTAAACAACCAGTAAGCCCACTTACTAGAAAAGTGTGAATTTTAGTCACAAGGGCAAAGACAGAATTTGGTTTATGGGGGGTAGGCAAGATAGAACTAATAATAGCATAAAAATTTACTTAGAAAAATATATACAGGGTGGGCCAAACAGTGCCGTCTAAACTTTAAAGGCTAATTCTACACTAAAAAATATGAAAAAACTTTATATAAAAATTTGTCCTAAACTACAGGGTCTAGGAAAATTTTAAAAATATTTTTTTATAATACCTTTTATACCAATTAAGATAATTAAAAAAAATGGGGATGCCTTCTATGCGCCAAAACTAATTTTATGCATACAAAAAAACATAAATTATTACCATTGTCGTCCATGAGGGCTAAAGGTTAATATTTTATTAATAAAAAAATGGTAATGGCGTACCATTTTTTATAAAAAAAATATTAACCCTAAACCCTCATGGACGACACTGGTAATAATTAATTTTTTCTTGTATGCCAAAAATGTGTTTTGGTGCATAGAAGGCGTCCCTCAAATTATTTTAAAATATCTCAATTGTTATAAGTTATTATAAAAAAACAATTAATTTTTTTATTTAACACCCTGTAGTTCAAAAACTAAGACACATTTTTATGTAAAGTTTTTTTATATTTTTTAGTGTAGAATCAGCCCTTAAAGTTTGGACGTCACTGTTTGGCCCACCCTGTATTTTTGGAGTTATCAGTGTAAATAAAAATAATAATGTAAATTTATAAAGTCATAAATCTTGCTAAGTACCTAAATCTAGACAGATAAAAATGTTATATCTACTTATACTTAAACAATATTACCACACCCAACTAGGGAAGGGCAGCTATCCTTTCCCTGCCCCAAGCTGCGGTTCATTTTTAGTTAACGTAGAGCTCAAGGAAAAGAACCTATAGATAAAATAAAAACTGTTAGCTCTGCACATTATGTTAACTAACAAACAAATTCAGCGCAGTATACAGTTTGCTGAGACATAGTGGCATCTCTTTTTGCGATGCTGACACATACAGGGTGTCTCTAAACCGTGCAAAAAATTATTTCCACAAATTTTTGAGGTCAAAATATGATTCGAACTTGCCTTAGTCAAAACATGGATGAGAGATACAGTGTCAACAGTTTTTTTTTATTTTTAGATTTTTATAAATAATTTTGTGAATTGGTATATTGTCACAAAAATTGACTAGGGGAGAGGGGGTTTGTGGGGTAAGAACAGGGCCCCATAGGAGCTACTGGCGCTTGTGTGCAAAAAAACGATTTTGGCACATGTTTTTTATTCATTTTGGTTGTTAAGTAGGTGCTTAAAATAATACAAAAACAGAACTTTAGAAGTCATATTTATTGGTGGACTAAAATATTAAAATAATCATAACAAAATAAAATTTTGTTCACACCCATTTTAAAGCATTTATTTATCTAATGGGGTACAGACAAGTTGTTTAAAAAATTCTTGAAAATATCCCAAAACCAAAACTTACATCTTTTTAAGAAACAAAATAATAATAGAAATATTTTCTAATGTCTACATATATAGGGTGTCCCAACTCTATTTATACACTAAATTACTCCGCTCCTGTACAAGATACAAAAATAAACCTAAAATAAAAAATGTTTATTTGGATACACTTTTTTACTGACATTATTAGTTCATGTACAAAGTGTCTTAAACTAATTTTCATTGTCAAGTAGGTTTTTTTATGGAACGAACACCCTATATATTTAAACAAATTTTAATAAATTCTGCATTACAAATATATATCAAACTATACGGTAATTATTGCAGGTTTTTAAGATATCAGCAGTATGCTGATATACTCATTAACGATTAAAAGTAAAGAAATTAATATTTTGGTTCTAAATACTTTTAAATAATTCTGTTACTGTCAATGTGATAAATAACCTAATTACAATTAAATATCTTCCATTGTAAGAACTACTAATAGGTCAGTTAGCTGTTTGGCTTATTTTAGATACATATTTACTAGCCTTACTTAAAAACCAGCCATAATTGACGTATTGTTGTTTTTTAATGCAACTCGGTAAATATGTGTCTAAACTAAACTAAATTGCTGTCATACCTATTAGTAGTTCTTACAATGGAAAGTAATTAATTACTTGTTTTTATATTATTTGTCACTCTGAAAGTGACAGAATTCTTTAATAATAATAAAAACCAAAATATTATTCTCTTTTAATTGTTAATGATTATATCAACATACTGCTGATATCTCAAAAGCCAGCAATAATTGACGTATAGTGTGTTATATATTTTTAATGTAGAATTTATTTAATACAAAGTCAAAATTTGTTGCAATATATAGGGTGTTCCATTAAAAGAAACCTACTTGCCAATGTATCCCAATTAACATTTTTTAATTTAAGTTTATTTTTGTATCTTGTAGTGAGGCGAAGTTATTTGGTGTATAAATAGAGTTAGGACACCCAGTATACAAGTACTTTTTTCTATTTTAAACCTAGATATTTTAAAAAATATGCAGATACTTCTGTTAAAAAATCCTTGGTAACTAACCGGTTTTAAAAAGCCTCTAGAGATAAATCACTTTTATATCGCTCCAGGCATTATCCATGTCTGGATAGGAAAAATCAAGAAACTACCGCCTGACTTCTGACACGTTCTCTTAAATAGGAATCGGCAAAAACTGGATGATATACTAATAAAATTTCGTGTGTATTTATCCTATTTAATTTCTTAACTTTTATTTTAAAATTAATTTTTGTTTTTCTTCAAATTTTTTGCAATTTCTGACCCTGGGTTTTGGCGCCCCCAAAGAATGGCTCCCGTGTACATTGTATACTTTACACACAAGAAAGCGGGGGCCCTGGGTAAGAAATTAAACTCCACCATCTGTACTTGACTTTCAGATAAAAATTATAAATCCTAAATATCTTTTAATCAAAAAAGGTATACCCTGTAAAAATTGATTTGGGCAGCCCTTTTCGAGATGTTCGAATTTAAAAAAATTACATCCTGTATGTTCCGGTCTAAATTATAGAGGGTTGGTTGGTTTGAGGCGGGGTTGGTCATTCAACTATGTTTGCACTGCAGCCTATTGGCTTATTATGCACCCCTCCCTTGTTACAGAAGTCCACTGCCCTTTATCAGGTTTAGTGAATTTCTGCCAAGATGTTGATGCGGGAGCGGGTTCCCGCTATGTATGTTCCCAAATAGACTGTGTCTTTTGGGTGTCAGTGCAATTCAGTTGTATATTATGTGTGAGGCTGTTTCCTCCTCTTCCCCGCAAAGCCTGTATGTTATGGGTGCATTGTAACTGCCCATTTTTTGCAAGTGTTTCCTTAGATGACAGTGTCCTGTCAGAAGTCTTACTACTTGTCTTAGCTGAGTGCGCTCCAGCTGGAGGACCTCAGTTTTTAGTTCTTTGGAAGGATCGCCCAGTGTCTCCTTCGCATGTCTTTGGCCAGGTGATGTATGCCAACGAGCAAGATGTTGTTGTTGAGACCATCTGCTTATCGTTGTTTTCGTCACCTTTTTAGACAGTCCAAGTACTGGCTCTGGACCGTTGAACCTTCTAGACGACCCAGCTTTCACTAGTTCATCTGCTTTTTCATTGCCTTCTATTCCCGAGTGTCCAGGAACCCACAGAAGTTATATCCTGTTGTACCTGGCGGCGAGCTCTTTGATACTGTTCAGGCACTCCATCGTGATTTTGGATGTTATACGATGGGCATCCAAGGCTTTTAGAGCAGCCTGGCTGTCTGAGAGAATGTGAATTATGTGGTTGTGAGACCCTCTTCTCATATTCTCTTGAACGCATGCTAGAATAGCATATATTTCGGCCTGATGTACAGTGTAAAAGTCGCTTTAGGTCTTGCCACAATCAGCACCTACTCCATCATCCGTCTTTGAGTCATCGGTGTACCAAACCAAGCCTCTTATTATTATTATATTATAGATGGTGTTCTATAATAGGATGATAAGCCCTGAGAACGTAAATTCTGAAGTTATTTCGAAAAGAAAAGTTAAAATAAATTTGTCCCAATGTTTTAACTTCTAACCTATTTTTTTTAAATTTTACCACCCTTTAACTCAAAAGTTAAGCCATTTAGGACATAGGTATATTCAAATTTTTTGTCGAAAGTTACTAAAGGATTCGAAGTCGTAAAAACCGCAATGATGCAGAAGATTAATGAAAATATCCGTCCGTATCAGTCTGCCTCAAATGGACGCACCTGCAAGCTGCGTGCTCGACCCAATTCGTTTCCGTCCGTCTCTAGTGGACGCTTACCTTTACAGTGTAGGTTATAACAAATCCATTGAAGTAAGCTAAGTTGCATTTTTTCCCTTGTAACAGATACTTTTTCCAATTTAAAAAAAAATAGTTTTTGTCTCTAAAATGTTGTAAGTATTTTCATTTTAGTCAAAAGTGATTTGTACAATACGTGTTTTCCAGTCAGTATTTAATGAACATCAATTCCTCCTCCAAAACTGAAGTAAGAGTTTTGAAACCAACAAGTTTATTTAAATATTTCTTCTAACAAAGATTAAACCTAATTTCCCAAATGTCCACATTTACGGCTTACTTGGTATCTAAATTGTATAGAAGACTTAAACCAATTCCCTCAATTAATGTTACATTGTTTTTTAGATTTTAGAACAGTATGCCAAGACACTTATTAGATACAATGTAATCCAGGGTAACTGTGGCTCATTAACAAAAGGCAAGATCTTTATGGTTATGAAAGACTTTCAAAATAAGAACAAAGGGTCCAAGTAAGATACATATTTTAGTTAATTTTTTATTTAAATTTAGTAATTGGTAAAATATTTTATCTTTGTACTAACATCCTTTAAAAAAATGGATCAAGTCATGGTAAAGTCTACACAAGAGATAAAGAAACACAACCATAAATTAAAACTTCCAGAATTACCTTAAAACAAGGATAAACCTAAAGATATACATCCCATTGCCTTTTAACCAAAAAGTTTAGTTTGTGTTTTGTTAAAGGATAACTGATAATACATTTAAGTTCGGCTGTAAACATACCACTTTTAATCGGACGATCTGACACGATTATTCGAAGATTAACTGATTTAGGATATGTTTGAAGTGACGTTCGATCCAAAATCGGTTCGGATGTATTCGTCGCAAGCATGGAAACATATTGGCTTTTAAAATTAAGCTTGCAACATTGTTAAAAGCCCTCATTGGCATAATTTTGAACTAGTATAAGAATCCATGACAATTCATAGTCAAGTTTTTGTTGCTGTTGTGCCAGTTAATATTGTGGTTTTTAAATCATTTTTATTATTGAATGAATGCAATAAAAAATACATGAAGAATTAGTCTACAATTTGTGCTAAGTGTTTTGGTGGTTGTCATCATGGATTCCGTAAAAAATTCTGCCATAAAGCAAAGGTGCAAAGTCGAATTTGTTATTCCTACAGTTTAAGGCTACATTTACAACCAATTCTGAAATTTCAAATTGACGTTTAAACAATTAGTTAAACTTCACTTGTCAAATCCAAATTTGAGAAGTTTAACCAATTTTTAAACGTCAATTTGAAATTTCAGAATTGATTGTAAATGTAGGCTTAGTGTAAATATTCAAGAACGTTTTGTCACTTTAAATAAAATTACGCCTAACCGTTAGCTGGTAACTACTCAAATTTAAGGTCCTGAAGTACCGTTTTTTTTAAATTCTAATTAATGATACTCTCAAAATCCAAACTTTAAAAAATCGAAGGTTAGGTTATCTGTCTTTGGGTTGCAACCTATGTTGGATAATAAGATTTTTAGGATACAGAAGCATCTTAACCTCCTCGATAAATATACAAATTTGAAAGTATCCGAGAGCAAATTGAGTCTTCCCAAATAATATTTAACTGCAATCACGTCATAGTCCAGAAATATTAGGGGTATTACCTTGGGTTAAGAGATAGTTAGCTATAAAGTTTTATTTTGACATTTTAAAACTTGTCTTAAAACCGATTTTTACACATTTATTGCAAATTTTTGTTTTTTTTTTTTGTGGGTTTTATGCTATTTGTATTCATTACAAATACTGTAGAGTATTAAATTCTTTACAACTTTTGTTTAAATATATTTCTTTTTATCTTGAATGGAGAGATAGGAGGCGGAGCGCGCGCAGTGTTTAACTACTTATAGTAATATTCGACGTCAACCTGTAGTGCCGATTACAAAACACACCGTATAATGTTTATAAATTACACAGCCCCACAAAAAAGTTGATGGTCCGAAAGACTAGACCATGGTATCTTCATGTTTTTAGGGTCGCTGAATCCGAATCTGGGGTCAGTTTGCCCCTATCAGGCCAGGGTCAAGGCCATATTAGGGTCAATCACAACCCAACAAGTAAAAAAAAGTTGAAAGTCCGAAAGACCAGACCATTGTATATTTTTGTTTTTGGGGTCGCTGAATCCGAATCTGGGGTCGGTTTGACCCTATCAGGTCAGGATAAAGGTCTTTTAAAGGTCAGTTCATTAAAATTCATCGAAAACAGACCACAATCGTGGGATTTTTATGTTTTTGGAATCGCGGAATCCAATTTTTTTTATTTTTTTTATTTTAACGTTTATAAATGCAGAGCCGTACACAGGGGAAAGGCAAGTAATCCTTCTTCGGCGGAAGTGGGGTGTAAATAGAGCATTATTAGCTTTTTTGGCGTTTTGCACCCCCTAAAATAGTAATGTATGTTAAAAGATTGGGAAGTCTTATGTTTTTCTGCTTATATTTTTTAAAGCCGGGGATTTTTTTGTTCTTCAATATTTGTGTTGGTAAATTGGCGAAGGAAAGTATGTTTATATTGATGCTTGAAGCTTACTCTGGTAGGTTTGCTTCCGCATTACAAGGGAGATCCTTCTTTTTTCTTGATAAATTTTATCACGTTTATTTTTTTCTTAGTTTCTCCCCACTCTCAAAAAAAAACATTTTTGTACGTGCAATGGTATTTTTCAATTTGCAATAAAAAACAATAATTCAAAATTTAATTATTTTCTCTTTACCTAGTTAAAAAGAAATTAGTGTAAGATTGAAGTTAAAAAATAATCAAAGTATTCCCTTAATAACTTTATAATTACACGAGTTGGTAAGTGTTATTAAATGAATAAAAATGATGTTTGAAAAACATTATTAATTCCTAGCCGACCCGTTACACTATTTTTATACAAAAAAGTTTCTCGGGCGAGAATCGAACCCTAGCCGCCAGTGTGGCAGGCAAACATTCTACCACTGAACTACTGAGGCTCATATAGGAAGTTCTACCTTTTTGATACCTATATTTATCTGCTGACTTAATATTCATATGCCATTCTTTTTCTAAAGTTTTTGTTTAATCATTATAATATACAGCCTATTACACTCCTGAATAGTGTAGCTTTCTGATAGTGAAAGAGTTTTCATAATCGGTTTATTATTTCCGAAGATTAGCGGCTACAAACAAACAAACAAAGTTACAAACTTTTCCTCTTTATAATATTAGTATAGATAAAGTAATATGGTCCCTGGGCCAGTTATGAAACTGTTCTTCATGATAACAACACATTAAAAACCTTTTTGGGGGATTTCTTTTTACGAGTCTACCACGAATATTCATATCGCCATATATGGAAGAGGCGCTTTTACTCAGCCTGTCAATGTCAAATGTTTCGGGTGTCGGACTGGGCAAACGCATCACTTTTTTGTCGGACAAGTTTACTACAATTTTTAAATATCGCACCAAATAGGTAAGGGTTACAGTTACGAAACCCGCCCAATCCGATACCCAAAACATGTCCATGGGTCTTATAGTTTCGTAACTGTAACACTTACGATTTTTGGTACAATGTTTAAAAATTGGGTAAACTTGTCTGATAAAAAAGTGTGAAGTCCTAAATCTATTTTTTTAAGGTTTTTCCAGTGTCTGTATTTCGCTTAAAAATAATCGTACCGAATTAAAAAAAAAACATTTAAAACCTTGAAGTTTCTAGTTTTGGGGTCCTAAAATGAAAAAATGTTTCAAGAAACGTGTAACGCGCAATCCCACTGAGTGCCAAAGAGAATTTTTGAATTTTTCGGTTCTTTTTTTTCAGTTCAATGTCTCAGCAAGAAGTAGTCGTATCAAACTTAAAAACACCAAATTAATGCTGAATGAACAAGATACCCAATCAATATAATGGTCAAGCTGGAAAAAATGTCCAAGTTGTTAGACCAAAAAAACGAAAAAGTTTAGAAAAATAAATTCTTTTCAGCATTCATTAGGATTGCGCGGTACACGTTGCTTGAAAAATGTTTTTACCGTAAGATCTTAAAACTAAAAATTTCAAGTTTTTAAATGCTTTTTTATTATTTCAGTACGATCATTTTTAAGCGAAATACAGCCACTTGAAAACTTCCAAGATATTTGGAGTTTATTTGTATCCTTTAATTTTTTCCAAAAGTGTAGTTAAATACTGCGCGAGCTTTGCCCTTTATCTCGAAAATAGTTCAAGATTTAAAAAAAATAAGGAAAAGTTGTAAAAAATTTAATTCTCTACAATATTTGTAATAAATAAAAACAGCATATCCTCTATAGAAAGTGAGTTATTTAAAATAAATATGTAAAATAAAATCGTTTTTTTTTAATTTTGAAATCTGTAGGTGTTAACACCCTAGGATAAGTCGGTTTTGAGGCAAGTTTTAGGGTGTCAAAATAAAAGTTTATACAAGTTTATAGCTGACTATTTCTTATTTAAAGGAACTTGCTTTTATTTGGCTAATATTCATAGACTATTGTAACTTTTTTACAGATAACGTTAGCATTTTGCAAGGATGACAGATCTCTGAAAAAAATGCCACTAAAGCCAAGAAATACTCATTTTTAATGTGTTTACACAATGTTTTAAATTTGGTTCCAATACTTAAATTTAAAAGCTTGCAAATTTTAAATTAAACAAAAACCTCTTGTAACTTAATGTTAGAGCATCTGTGTAAGCTGAAACTTTTTTGATTTAGTGTAATAAAATTGAATAGGATAATAAAGTAATGGATGAAAGCATAAACTCTTTAAAACTTTTTGAATTTAAACAACAACGTAATTTTAAATAATTCAGAACACCATAAGATTTGCATTTACGTTTTTGTTCCAATTAAATATTTTTCCACTGTGTTGTAAAGAATAAAAAAATATAGGCAAAGAGATTTTTATTTAATTTAACCAATTTTTTCATAAACCATAACCCAATAAAAATTATAAGGATTTTCGATTCCCTTTTCATGTTTTTTTAATTCAGTAGTTAAAAAAATATATCTATTGTGGGCCAAATTAAAGTTGCACACTTTTTAACTAATGATAACTTTTTATCTGGGGCGCATTACTTTATCAAAAATAAATAATTCCTGAATCCTCAAATTATTGACAAATTGGCTTTTACTGACTTGTTTCTCATAGTTTGTCTACTAGAAAAACGTATTACCTTAATTTTAACTAGAGCCGATTTCTTTTGCAACGAAGTTAAATGCATTATTTTGGATGAAGTCCCGTAAGTTCGGTCCTGACTAAATCTATCGACCAAAATTAACAAACCTAGAGAAAACATATCTACCTATTACCCCGTAAAAATGAAAAGATAGGCGCAGCAGATAAAAAGTAATTGTTACTTAAAAAGTGTGCAGGTTTAATTTGGCCCACCCTGTATATGTTTTTGATTTTATTTAATTTTTAAATAATTTCATAATTAATATATTTAATTTATCCTGTATATCATGTGGCGATTTCTGTTTTGTCTTATAGTAGGGGAGCCCAAAAGGAGGATTTCGGGATTTACTATAGCACGGCAGATTAATATGTAGGAGCATTTCTTGTGCCCAGACTACATCAAAAGCACAGGCACGTGTAATTTGATTGGTTTAAAGCGCTACAGTCGGTCATGCATTCACATTGGGGGGTCATGATTTGTTCTGGTTAGTTTTTTTTTAATGCGCTTTATTAAAGAATTAAGAAAAATAAAATAAACTAACTAGAACTAACCATGAACCCCCCTCCCAATGTGACAGTGTAAATGCATGACCGACTGTAGCGCTTTAACCCAATCAAATAAACGTGCCTGTGCTTTTAGTATAGTGTCCTTGTATCCGGTCGAGTACCTCCAACAAATATGAGCCCCGTATACAGTATGTCTCCGGATGGACTTTACAATAGAACAAATGGACCAAAAATTTAAATGTCCAAAAAAGTTATGTTCCATTTTTTTATTTAAATATATTTGACAAACTTTGATATTAAATATTTTGTTGTATTAAAAAAAAGGTAAATTACATGTAAAGGGTGAAAAAATATATTTAAAAAATATGATCCTAAAAACAAAATTTTTTTATTTTATGTAAGATTCAGATATGGGATCCTCATTCAATTCTAAAAACCTATTTTATTTAACATTTTCCTAATTTATTAAAAATAAAGGTAGTTTTATCTTGGTCCATTTTCAGATATTTGTAGTTTTTGGAGCCCCTGTACAAAACAAAACAACTTTCTCACTGTAAATCTTGTATTTTTAACAAGCAAAGGCAGTTGCCATACACAACTTTCTTGAACATTTAAATTTTCGGTCCATTTGTCCTATTGTAAAGTCCATCCGTGAACATACTATATAAGGCCGCCCGTCAGGGATAAAGGATCAGATAAGTAAAAACAAATTCATATTTATTTCATTCATATATTCAAAATGGTGTGAGTTAATTACATTCTGAAAAGTTACCACTAATCTGACAATTCGAGAGTAACGTAAAGAAAGGGCTACAAAGTTGTAAAAAAACGTCCTCTTGACATTCTGAAGCGTAGTTTTTTTATGGAAATATTTTAAGGGTAATGAAAAATATATGATTTAACGATTTTCACAACCCGAAATCCCAACAGTATTTTTTGACATTTTAAAAATCTATAGCCGCTTTCCCCACCGATGAAAAGGTAAACACTATATAACATTTTTTTCTTATCATCTAAGCTATGCAAGCCAATAGGTCTCTATGACGCTGGAGTAAAATCGCATTTAGCATCGTGGGCTCCTCGACTATTATTATTTCAGGTAAAGCAAAAGTCTTGTTTAGACATAAAAAGTGAAGTTTAAAATTAAAAAAAATACCTTCTGGTATAATTAGTTACATCCAAACACACAGTATATTTTTTTAAACAATTTAATAATGTAAAAATTATATTGGTATTTTAGTTCATCCCATTACTCTGAAATCATGAGATGTTTAAATATATGTGTCACATTGTATCACGCCTATGAACTACTTATTAGGCATGGACTTAGAAATTTTCTCTCATTTTATGATGGTAAGTTACAAATGACCATTTAAAAATATGTTTAAGTACTCTATAGTAGATTTGAATCGAATACTGAAACCCTATATTGAATATGAATCTCGAATACTGTATTCGAAAAGGTATTTAAATGCCAAGGAAAAATAGTATTCAAATACTGCTGTATTTGTATATACCAGTATTCAGTTTTTATAAATTCTACCCCTAAACAAAAGAACTTCACAAATCAAATCGAGCAAATTCAGTATTTTTTAAGGATCAAGAAAAAGGGTCCTCATCCACAAAAAATACATTTTTTTATTGTTGCCTTTTTTCTTTGTATTCGGGACCTGATTAACGAAATATGAATACAAAGTAAGTATTCGAATACTTCAAAACCTTTATTTGAACACTGAAACCTGGAATTGAATACTCATACCGGTATTAGAATACTCAAAGCCTGTATTTAATCACCGAATTTCAATACCAGGATTTGACTACAGGTTCTAAATAACAAATTACAGGGTGTCCGACTATATTTTGACCCATTTTGATCGCGAATAACTTTAGAACAAATAAAGTTGTCAAGATGCGATTTCTGCAGAAGAGCTTAAATGTTTTAAAAGTTTTTTTATCATATCCTTGACATTTCGTTGTGACATTCCATTGACACAAAAACAAAATGGCTGATTTTCCGATATAGGGCAACTTTGTTATTTCAAATGGCACACCCTAAAAGTTAATAGGTTTGTTATTTTGCAATAGGGAAAGATTGAACTTTTAGAATGGTAAAAAAAATATACATGGTGTTCCATTTAAATAAAAAAGTTGGCAATTTTGTTTTTTGTGGAAATGTCCTCGACCAAATATCGAGAATATGAAAAAAAATTTACAAAATCTAATGCTTTGCAGAAACCTGCATCTTGATACCATTATTTGTTCTAAAGTTATAAAGCGATCAAAATGGGTCAAAATATATTTGACACCTTGTATGTGAATACAAAGCAAGTATTTTAGTCTAAGATCCGGCATTAAGAAATATACCCTCATCTGTTAATTAAATGAAATTATATTTTTTAGGCAGATTTACAATGTAGTGAATGCAAGTGAACAATATTCTGCCAGCACAGGTCTGCTACCATCAATAATAATAGGTAAATTATTTATAATGTGTTACCCTACATGTTAATTGCATGAACCAAACAAAAAAATCATATTGTATATTATAAACCTTGTTGTAATAGGCACCTATCTCTATGACTGCTACACTTCACCTGCAGCCAGCTGAAAACGGGTAGATAATCTTAACTTATTTTTCTCATATGTTAATGAAAAATTTCAGCATATCTAAAAAGTTTTTAAAAAATTTAAATATATTTTTATGTGGCAGCTACTAAATTTATTAGCAGCCTTTATATAGAAAAAGTTAAATTTCTAAAATTTAAACGAAACGTGTGCTAAAAGAGAGAGACAATCTAGCCCAATCATATGCAATAAGGAATATAGCCAGATTGGCGTAGACAAGAACACCGTTCTACTTGCAAAAGAAAAATCAATAATTTTGGCGATATGAGAAGAAACCCAGGCTCAGGCCGGAAAAAAGCTCAAATGCGGAGCAAGATGCCGGCTTAATACAATATTTACAGGCCAATCCATTTCACCGCTCTCCAAGCCAAAGAAGTCCTTAACTTTCCGGCATCCATTCAAACCGCTAGAAGGAGAATTCAATTCCCAAATTATAAGGAATAGTCCGCAGCAAATAAAATTTTTGACGGAAGAAAATAAATTAGACGAATGCAGTTTGCCAGGGAGTTTCTAAATGCAGATAATCTGTGGCCAAAGTTATTTTTCTGATGAGAAAACTTTCAGTCGTGTCATAATGGAAAAATTAGGTATATAGACCACTGGAACGAGATATAATAGTCAATATACTAGAAGGTTGCAAGAAGCGGTAGGTTTTCCGGTTAACTCTTTGGGCATGGTGTTCATGATGCCAGAAGGACCCAGGGGTTTTAAGAGAGCTATTCCGGACGTTTACGCCGTTACAGGGACATATTAGGAAACTTGGATTATGACTACCATCGGTGAGCTGTATATGGGGATGATTCGTACTTTTAGCGTGACAGCTCATGATCCATCAGGCCCGAATTATTATGCATTCCTTGACGAAAATAATATTAATGTGCTCGTTCCTCAAAGCCCTGATCTCAAGCGATCGAAAATGTGTGGGGGCTTATGTTGAAATAATTCACCAACATGATTTTCGACCAAGAAATCAGAAGAGCTCCAGCAAATATGCAAGCTTGGGATCATATTGATGGCACGCACAAAATCTAGTGTTTAGTATGCCCCGACGTTTGCGGAGTGTACAAGAAATAATGGCTCATACAAACTATTAATATAGTTTCTATTTTAAGAGTATAACCTGTTGTTGTTTAAATAATGTAATGGTTATTTGGTTCATTTAGTTTAAATAAAAAAGCCATGATCTAGTTTTTTGCGTTTGTGTATTTTTTGAAACGATGGATCGCGTTTAAAAAAAAACACGCACAGACTTGTTTAGCTTGATTTCCTACACTTGTATAGTTAAGTAATTTAATTCTGTAAATAAATAAACCTAAGCTGGTATAAATTACCTGGATTGTCTATATCCCAATAATAAAACTATCCAAACTTAACAGGTATTACGTTGTCGGTCAAAAAAATTATAATAGTCGAGAGCTAGTAGCATATAATATTTTGAGTGTCACGAGGTTTTGCAGACGCGATGGTTAAAACTTTCCACCGGAAACTATATTTTTTCAAAATTACGGAAAAACCGATCCAATTTAAAGTCAAATGACAGATCACATCGTTTTACACCAACCTCGTAGAAAAATTTAAGGTCAAATTCGGCACTTTTTTAGCAAAATTCAAAAATTCGTATCTTTAAAACCATTGACCCTGGCAACTTGAAATTGGTTTCTTGTAGAGCAAGTAGTGGACATTATGCCAGAATTATTTCAGAATTTTAGCTTTAGATATGTCCCATTTTTTAACAAACAAAATGAAAACTTAGAAGCTTTATAAAACACGCTGTATAAATAGTACGATTATACTTAATATCTTATTTTGTAGAAATTTTGGTAAAGAATCCAATGCCATTTGCGTTTTTTTTCGATTCAAGCTTACAATTTTAAGAAAAAAATAAAAATATGCAACAATTTCAATTTTTTTTTCATTCGAAAATTTTGACTTTTAAGTAAAAAAATGGGACTCTAGTGACTGTGCCTGAGTGAGTGCCTGTGCCTGCGTGAGTTTTATGAAAATTATGTTTATGTAAATCTAATCAAAACATATAGGATTAAAATATTTTGTATTTTACATATGATTGGGCTCAGATTATCTCTCTCTCGCACACGTTTTGTTTAACACTGCCACATAAAAATATATTTAAATTTTTAAGAACTTCCTAGATATGCTAAAATTTTTAATTAACATAAGAGGGAAATAAGTTAAATTTATCTACCTGTTCTCAGCTGGCTGCAGGTGAGTGTAGCAGTCATAGAGATGGGTGCCTATTACAACAAGGTTTATAATATACAATATGAATTTTTTTGTTTGGTGCATGTAATTAACATGTAAGGGCAACAATTATAAATAAATTACCTATTAATTAATTAATTATTATTAATTGTAGCAGACCTATGCTGGCATATGTTGTTCACTTGCATTCACTACATTAAAATCTGCCTAAAAATATTATTTCATTTAATTAACAGATAAGGTATATTTTCTTAATGCCGTATCTTAGACTATTTGAATACCATGATTTAGAAACGATACTTACCTTCCAGAATTTCGATTACTGTCCAAAAAAGTAATCAGTCAAATACAAATACCAAACACACGAATGTATTCGAATTCCTATTCGAATACCAGCCTCTCTATATGCTCAATAGGATTCAGGTACTGAGTATTCGAGTACTATCCCACTCTAGTTTATAGTACAAAAACTTGAGAAAGAAATTATTTAATGACAATGCTGCAAGCAAGATTCTGAATTCGGCTAATCATGTATTTTATAACTTTTAGAACATATTGAAAAACCGTTATTACGTGGAAATTCTCAGTTAAGGACTATATTAAATAATGTGAGAGAATACTTGGGTCCCATTCCTAATATTGAAGTTCTGCCAGATGGAACATATCCTGAGTGTAAGTTCACTGTGAGTTATAAAATATGTATGACTATTTGTAGTAAATAATAATAAAAGCTGAGACTTTCTCTAGGCACCGCTAAATACGAGTATCAATCTTTTTAATAAGGGTAATATTTCACAAGTGCCCAGAGTTCGGCCACTAGCTTTTTTGTCCGAAAATAAGATATATTTAAATATATTTTTAACCGACATCAAAAAGAAGTAGGGTACCAATATGCATGTTTTTTGTGTGTATGTTACGCGATTTTTCCGGCGTTTGTGGACTGATTTTCAGATTTTTTTATTTCAGAGAGTGCAGTGTCGCGGTTGTTCCTTAAATTAAGTCAGGATCGCAAGAGATAAAGGTACTAGACCTATTTTTTTTCTTCTCTTCTTTTAACAAAATTTACTCGTTTCACCGAACTGAAAGAGAGACTACAGTAGCAGAGGGACCTGTACTTTGATTGATTGACATTGGAGGGGTCATGGTTACTTCTGTTTGGTTAAATGAACCTATCATGAAAATTATTTCACAATCAGAAAGCTACACTATTCAGGAGTGTCTATAGGCTATATTTTACTATGATTAAATACAAAATTCAGATATTAACGCCCAACGAACTGGGCATGGGTCGGCTATCTTGGATAAACTATAACTAAAATTCAATATTGACGTTACTATTCTTAACTTGATGCGGTTTCTTGATAGATACAGTGATTCAAGAGAAAGGTTTATGTGTATAATAATATTTAAAAAACACATACTGGAGTGTTTCAAAAAATAGTTTACATTTATAATTCGATATTGACGTTACTATTCTCAACGGATTTTGATGCGTTTTTTTAAATAGATAAAGTGATTCAAGAGGAAGTTTTATATGTATGTTATAATGTTAAAAAAAACATGTACAGAGTGTTTAAAAAATAGTTTACATTTAAAATTCGATATTACTCAATGGATTTTGATGCGGTTTTTCTTTAATAAACATACTGATTTAAGAGGAAGCGCTTAAGTACATGTATAACAATGCCAAAAAATAAACATATGCCAGAGTGTTTCAAAACATAGTGTACATTTAAAATTCTATATTGATATTACTATTCTTAACAGATTTTGATGCGGTTTTTTTTATAGATGGAGTGATTTAAGAGGAAGGGTTATATGTATAACAATATTCAAAAAATAATATACTGAGTATTTAAAAAATAGTTTACATTTAAAATTTGATATTAACGTTACTCGGTTTTTTAATAGATGGAGTATTGAAGAGGAAGGTTTATATGTATAAAATAATATCCAAAATCTTCATGGCATAGGGAAGGGGAATTGTTTTACTCGAATTTAACGCGTGCGAAGCCGCGGGCAAAAGCTAGTTAGGTATATTATAAAAAATTCTGAAACCAACAAAATCCTAAAAAAATGTCTTTGGTAAAAACTAATTTTATTTTTAGATCCCTAAGGATATTATTTTTGGTCATCCAAAATATTATAAACTGCGTGATGTTTTAGTTTCACACTTTACCCAAGCTGATAAAAATACTAGGGTTATAGTATTCTTTGAGTACAGGGAATCCGTGATGGAGGCGCACACACTTTTGCTTCAGTCAAGACCACTTATACAACCTAAAATTTTTCTTGGACAAGGCTCCGGAATTACCCAGAAAGTTCAGATAGGCGTAAGTAAATATTTTCTCTAAAAAAATATTTTATACTGGGTGTCTCTCACAGGTAAAACATTTAACCATATAAATAACCATATAATTTTGTAATTCTTTGTAAATCCTATCATTTTTTTGATACGCTGTTTTTTTATGGGTATTTTTATATAAGTGAAGTGAACTTTGTATTTCAGTATTGGATAACTTTTTAAAAATACATTTTAAAAAATGACTTAATATGTGTGTTTTGACGTCTAGTATCTTTAGCTTCTCATTGTACATATACAGGGTTAGTTTTAAGTTAACATAGTATAGAATGCAAAAAAATAAGAACATGTCGAAAATGCTTCGTTTCCGAAATTGAGGGTGTTTAAGTTTTAATAAAAAATGCATTTTTATCATAACTTTCCTACCACTTGAGGTATGTCCTTAAAATTTGGTACACTTCTTTTAACCATTACATTACATTTTTTGCTGTAAATTTTATTTTATTTTTTAATTACCAGTGACGTTTGAACAAGATTTGTATTGATTTTCTTTTGAGAAAAGATAGTACGCTACTGCTTTTTCTTAAATCAATATTATTTTTAAAATATTCATTTACTCATTATATTCGTATAGCTTTTATTTTTTTAAAAGAAACAGTTCGTCTCACAAAGAAATATCAAGAGATCAAATTATCTCCAAAAAAGTGAATATCTCAAAAAAATATTGATTTGAAGAAAAAACAGTGGCGAGCAATTTTTTCTTGAAAAAATTTAATACAAATTCTGTTCGAACGCCACCGGTAATTTTTTTAACTTTTAGAGGAAAAAGTAATGTAATGGTTAAAATAAGTGTACCAAATTTTGAGGACATATCTGGTGAGGTAAAGAAATTATGATAAAAGGTATTTTTTTCTTAAAACTTTAACACCCTGTAGTTTGGAAACGAAGCATTTTCGAACATAATTTTATTTGAAAAATGTTCTTATTTTCGTGCATTCTGTACTGCGTTTAAAGGAATATATCAAGTTAATAATGACCCTGTATAATTATAAAATTATTTACATTTGAAGATTTGAAGTTCCATTTATCAGTTGTTAAATTATTCTTTTTATTTCATTGAATTTTAGGTGGTTAAAGCCTTTAGAGAAGGAAGATGTAATACTCTTTTATCAACATGTATAGGTGAAGAAGGTTTGGACGTAGGTGAAGTAGATCTTATTGTATGCTTTGATATATCAAACAAATCTCCCATTAGAATGGTACAAAGAATGGGTAGGACAGGAAGAAAACGGGAGGGTCGTATACTTGTATTGGTTACGGAGGGTAGAGAACAACAAACGTTAAAAGATTGTCTAATCCACAAAAATAATATTTCGACCTTTGTTCTTGGATCAAAAGTGTTAAGCACAGGAATGTATCCAGATAGTCCCAGACTGATTCCAGAAAGTTTAACTCCAACATGTAAAAAGATGTTTATAACAGTCAAAAAATTGCAAAGAAAAATTCAGTTAAAGTAAGTTTTTCAGTTTCAGTTTTTTCCTAATTTTCTTATGCGCCTAAGCTAAACTGATTGGTATAAATAGTGAGATGTGTAGGGGGTGCTTGATAACAGTACTCGCCAATATTTAGTATATTTAGATAATAATATTAGATATTACTTAAGGCTTATGTTCTTATAATTTTGTTCAAGGAAAAACATAGTACAAAGTAAAGAGCCACTAATCACCTAAATAGTTGGTTCTGGGGAAAATGATCTAATTACCTACAGGATTAAAACATGTAATTTTTTTTTTTTTAATTATTTATAATATCGTTTTAATTAGGTATATAGATTTTATAGTAAATTAAATCTTGTCAAAAAATCTACTTTACAAATACAGCTGGGCCAAACACTTACGTCCAAACTTTAAGGGCTAAATCTACACTAAAAAATATGAAAAAAACTTCATTTTAAAATATGTCCTAAACGTATTGGTTTTGGAACTACAGGGTGAGAAATTTAAAAAAAATGAGGGCGTCTTCTATGCACCAAATACAAGGCATACAAGAAAAATATTAATTATTACCAGTGTCGTTCTTGAGGGTTTAAGGTTAATATTTTTATAAAAAAAACAATGGTACGCTACTGCATTTTTCTAAAATAAAAATTATTTTTAAAATTTCCAAAGTTTGGAACAAATTTGATCTCTGGATTTTTTTATTTGATTCACGGTTTTCGCGTAAATAAATGAAAACCATTACTCGGCACAGTTATTTTGTATGAATAATAGTAAAAATTTACCTTCGATATTTATTTCTTATTTACATAGGGATTTGACCATGCCGAGAAATGGTTTTTATTTATTTACGCGAAAACCGTGCATTAAATAAAAAAAGTAATGAGATCAAATTTGTTTCAAACTTTATGAGAATTTTAAAAATTATTTTTATTTTAAAAAATGCAGTGGCGTACCGTGGTTTAATTACAAAATATTAACCTTAAGCCCTCATGGACGACACTGGCAATTATCAGTTTTTTGTCTTATGCCAAAAAATGTGTTTTGGTGCAAAAAGGCGTTCCCCTTTATTATTTTTTTAAATATCTCAATTGGTATAAAAGTTATTATAAAAAAACAATAATTTTTAAAACTTTTAACACCCTGTAGTTCGAGAACTAAGACGTTGAAAACAAATTTTTATAAGAAGTTTTTTTATATTTTTAGTGTAGAATTAGCCCTTAAAGTTTGGACGTATGTGTTTGGCCCACCCTGTATAGGTTGGCCTCATATAGGAATTTTTTATTATTTATTTTTCGAAGAAAGTTATTCTTTATAAAAATTTCTGGATGACCCAAAAACTAACGGCCCATCATATATCAAATTGTTTCAGACATCTACAAGGTTTCGCCAAAAGAAGTAAGGTACCTGTATTTTTGCTAATATCAAAAATTGGTATAAAGAAAAGATGTTTAGAATTACAAGTAACTTTTAAATATGAATTTTAATTTATTTAGAAAAGAATGGTTTTGTCGTAGTAGTGAAAATTCAGGGTTTTCCATTGGTGCATTGTATATTGTTTTTCTTTTAATAACAATAAATTTAAAAAGTTTGTTTAAATTTTTCCTATAAAATGTATACTTATTAATTGTATTTAAATTTAAATTTGCATTGTTACCAAAGAAAAAATAAAAAAAAGGTTTATTTTTGTAAATAAAAAGTTTGCACATCTGAAACCTTTTTTTAATTTTAAATATATTTTTTTATAACAGATTTCGATATTAACAAAAATTACCTTACTTTAATTTTGGGCAAAAATTACGTATCTAGCCACATCTCCTACATGATGACCATGCAAAACAACTGAAGGACACAGGAGATAAACTGGCTAAGTTAATTTTTGACCAAAATGAGATAACAGCGCCAACTAATAAAAAAAAATGTGTTTGTTACCACAAACTCATACAGGCATTAAAGTGGCCTAGTCCTGAGAAATAAACGATTTTTATACCATAGTAAACAGCTTTTTATAATGGTTTCGAACTTAAAAAACGTGTTTACTGAAAACTGTAAAATTTGACTTAACCAGTTTATCCCCTGTGCCCTTTAACTTTTTGGACTATGTATTTATAGAGACATTTTTAGGATATGCTTCATTCTATGTCCAGCAGTAGTTCTTCAGACCCAATATTTTCACAAGAAGTCATTATATTAGATACTAAGGAAAGAATACCCAGTACTGTCATGCTATTTAACAAAGGTAGGATTTCCATACATGTTTTTTATAATATCAATTTTATCTGGGCGCCAATTTTAACTACTTATTATTATTATACTACTTTGTTTTTAGGACAACCTATGGATGAAGATATAAAAGATAATACAATATTTTACAAACATATTGAAAAACAAAGAACTTTTCAAAATACCCATAGCATTAAGCATTCTAAATCTACCAAAATACTTACTGAACTGCTTGGTTTTGCTGATTCCAAAAGATTTAATATTCCTACCCAAGTTCAAAGTGAGTTTTTAAAGTAATTTATAAACATTTGCCTTAGTTAATAAACCAAGAGTTTCTCTCTAACAGGAAAGTTTGTATTTCTGAGAAAAATAATAAACTTTGGTAAAACATTTATAAAAGCCAATATTGCTATTTCTGAAAATAAGATGTATATTCTGCTTTGATCAATACTTCTATTGTAATGCTTTTGTACAGATCAGGACTGGCAACTTTCTAAAGTTGAAGATCCCAACTGGTGTTGTAAAAGAACCCCAAAGTGTAAATAACAGACATTTGAAAATCTCCAATATTTTAAATTTATCATTGATTTCAGAGCTTAAAATTGTATTTGAAATACCCTACTTCTGTCTCACTAAGATTTCTTATTTTGACAGGCATTAAATTCAACAATATTAAACTGTCATGCCGTTGCCTAGTAGAGCTCTCAAAGTCTACGGCAATCTAAAATCTATATGTGGATATTATCATGGCCATTTTATTTTTGTAGTGGTTTTAAACTTATCTTAAGTAGCCAGCCCAAATATGGATTAATTCTAACATCTTAAAACAACAAGGCAATATTTTATTTACAAATTTATTAAAAAGTGTTTTGTTAATTTTTTTGAGCAGTGCATTAGAGGTAGATATAAAGATTTGATAATTTCTTTAAGCTGTTTAAAATATCTTTTTAGTGAAAATACTGGTGATTTAGTTGTCTATTAAACTCCTAAAGCTGGGCTTGTTTGCAAAATTATAAAAAAATGAGTATATCATGTATGAACTTTGTTTAGCAAAATATTGTTGTTCGATTTAAAAATCCTAGTTTACTTTGTAACCCTAAAACAACATTGTTTTAAAGAGCGTTAAAAATCCTTCTAGATTAACAATTTAAACAATTTTATATTTTGACTAATAACAAAGTTACTAATGACAGACACCTTATTTGGATGACCCTGTATAGTAATAAAATCGGGGTCAATAATTAAAAGACCATTTTTTGAAGAAATAGAGAGAAGATCCAAATTTCTTGATAATTCAATTTTATAAATAAAATAAAGCTTTAAAGATCACACAGATCGAAATATTTTAATTTTCTAAGAATAATGTTTGTTTAAGAGAGAATTTTTTTTTCCAGAATATAAAATACATTTTAGGCGCTTTATATCTAAATGCACTTTTTTAAAAGTTAGTTTCTGTTTTATCATGTCATAACTTTTACTTTAAATTTTATTTTACTAAAATATGCTTTAAAGAAATCAGTACCAGTATATTTAGGTATGGGTTTACTTCAAAGATTTACAATTTAAGATTGGCCGTAGGTTTAACACAAGGGAACTCTGGAAAAAATTTAAAACAAGGTGATATACGAAATATGTTTTCTATAAAGAATAGCCAAAGGGATTTTCAGGCAACCCAAGTAGCAACCACAAAAGGTAAAGTATACTTTTTATTTATAACTTTTCCAAAGTTAGACTGCAATAATCATTAGAATGTAGTAGAACAGTATGTGTTTTTTTTCAAATTTAGAGTTAAGTGTACTCTGCCCAACCATAAACTAAATTTAGAAATAAGAGTTATTCATTATATTTTTCACTGTTTTCTTTTAATGACCTCCTATAAAATGAAGTGACAAGTTTAATTGTAAAAATACAAGTAAAATGTCTACAATAAGACTTTCCCTTCTAATTTATACACTTTGTTTGTATCACAAATTCAACCCGCTCTGGAATATTCTTCTCATGTTTGGGGAATGGCGTCCCACAACCCTCAGCATCCTTAATTCCATTTAAAGCAGAGCTGTTTGTTTTATTAATGCTCCTTTACTTACTGAAAGACTTGCTTCTTTGGCCCATCGTCGGGCTTTAGGGGATCTATCGCTCTTTTATAGATACTTTCACGGCTTCTGCTCAAATGAATTATTCAACAAGTGCCTCCACTTGCAACCCCAAACTTGTTGAAGCCCCAAACTTCTCACTTTTTTTGCTTTTTTATCCCTAGAGTCTCTAGAATGTGGAACCTGCAACGGACGTCTTTCCTTCTCCAAATCTTCAAGTTTTTAAGTCTCGTGTTAACAAACTTCCTCTTACCTCAATAAAAACACCCACGGTACGTTAGTATTTAGGCTTTTACCCTTCGTGAGTTGTCCGAAAAAACAGACTTGTAAAAACGCTGATTAACTAATCATTTTTAATAGTGAAGAAAATATTTGGTATTTCTTACTTATGATTAAACTATAAAAGGATATAAATAAGGGATCTTGAAGAAAAAAAACCATTTTTTTGTGTAAATAATTATTTACGCATCACAGTTATATTGTTTCCATGTTTGTAAAATGGCGTCACCCAAAACCTTAACAATCATGATTGCATTCAAAGAAGAGCTGCTGGCTTAGCTTCCATCTTTTACCCACTTTCTGACTATAGGGGTCTTTCACTCTTATAGGTACATATTTCTACAGCATCTACTAAGAGAAATTAGCCAATATAATATCTCCTCTCCCAACAGAGCAACACATAGTGTAGTAGACCTTATGCATCTCTAGGGAGTCCAACATGACAGGTCGCTAACTTTTCGTTTCTTCATCCCTGAAGTGTCCATCTAGATCTAGACCGTAAGACCTACTGCCCGCTTCTTTTCCAAGTCTGTAAAATCTTTAAGTGCTTGTCGCGTGTTAATTAACTTTCCGCCTCACGTAATACACCCGTGATAGTACGATAGTACTTGAAGACTTCGTGGCCTCTCTCAAAAAAAAATATGGCAACCTATAAATTTACAGTTTTAGATTTATAATCAAATTCGATCAAAGAAATAATTTCCCGATTTTTAGACAAGATGAACAGTTTAGAGTCGATTTACTCGACTAGAAACAACGACATCCGATTACTTGGGGTATCGGAAGATTCGTAATATTATTAAATTTATCACTACTATACTGTAAATAGTACTTACCAACTATTTATGTTGTTTTTTAAGTTTAATTTTAAAAGAATTAAATAAACCAAAAACCCGTGATATTTTAGTAGAATCATTAGAAACTTTTTTTTTTCTAACCTTGATCAAGAAAGTAATTCTTTTGCGCGATTAGACACACCCCATACTACCCTGTATTTCATATCCAATAACCATAGAATAAACCATGTTCATCACCCCGTGATTTCTAACTCTCTTGGATGCTAAAAAGAGGCATTGAGTGGTCCGAAATTTTTTGTGTATAAATGTAAATTGCAGAAGTCATTTTGTCTGCATGTCCTATTCAGATTTATAAATATTGTCGTTTCCAAAACGGTTACTATTTCAAACATTTAAAGAAATTCTATAAAGAAATAAAATACCCAGTTTTTTTTCGATTATAAATTACTTTAAATAAAACTTAATAATTTTATTTATAATTTTTAGTGTTAGAGGATATATCAACCCAAATACTTATAAAGAATACGGACGAACAAGTAGATATTGCAGAGTTTCCAAGTATCTCAAAAGAAGTATTTCCATTGATATCTAATTACCTTTTTACTCAAATGGAAACTTCTAGTAGTAAATGTAAACATTGCCCGGGTAGTTTTCGTTGTGGAGATTTTGCTATATCCACTGCACCTTGCTTGTTAACGAACATTTTTAATTGGGTACCATCTGATGAAATTTTGGATACTATATCGCTTGATGATATAGAAACATTTTCTAAATCGTTAGATCCCAATTACCAATCTGCTAATAAATTGGAACAAAGTGAATTTTCTCAATTTCTAGAAAATACAGATTTACAAATCTTAAATGACGTTAACTTTACACAACTCGAAAAAGAAGCTGAGATTCAAAAGTTTGAGTCTGAAAAGTCGTTTAACTTTGAGGCTCCCAAAAATTATTCAAACATATTAAGCAAATTTGGCGATTCGATATTTAAAAGTCAAGATCCCACTCAATTTAAAAATAAAATGGATAACTGTGAAGTTACAAAGCCAACCAAGATTTCCGATGAAAGCTTGTTAAATTTTTTATGTTGGATTCATGGACTGATATCTTTGGTACCTTATCGCCCAACAGTTCACAAGAAACAGTAATATATTCTCCAGTAGATGGAGGTGATTTTTGTAAGAGTTCCAAATCCCCTTCACCAACATTTTCCCTAGATGAGCGAAAAAGAAAACAGAGAATACTGCAAAAAACCAACGGTTACAAAAACTGCAATGCAGCGAGATGGGTAACTCTCTCACAAAAACAACTGATACTTGTCAAAAGCAAGCAAGCGACATCGATATAAGCGAATTATGCGATCTTTCATATTTTGGCATATCAAATAGCACAACTGAATTATGCGTGAATAAAAAAAAGTAGCAGATATTGATCAAATATGCGATTTGTCTCAATTTGGAATAACAACAGATGAAAATTTTGAACAAATGAAACATAATACTCTGACCGAAAAAGATGTAAATAGCGAATCTGTCAGAAGTTTAAATAAAAATGTTTGTTCTATAAAAGAGGATATAAAAACGGCGGATAAGCACGTTAGTTCAGATAACGAGTTGGAATGGCCCACTCAATTATTTAAAGCAACTGGAGATCATGGCTACGATTGTAAAAATGAGTGTAATGATTTATTAAATTATTCGGAAGGTAACGTTGGCAAGAAAGGAATTTCTTATTTGACTAGGCAGCCAGAACCACCAACCAAAAATAAATTGGATATGGATCAAACTTTTGTTGAAATGGGTTTTAATTTGCCTACGCAACGTACAAATATTTCAACCCAAAATAAATTTGATATCGATAGAAATTCTGTTGACATGGACTGTGATTTGCCTACAGAACGTACAAATATTTCAACCCAAAATAATTTGGATTTGGATAAAACTTCTGTTGAAATGGACTTTGATTTGCCTACACAACGTACAAATATTACAACCCAAAATAAATTGGAGATGGATGAAAATTCTCTTGAAATGGACTTCGATTTACCTACACAGTGTACAACTATTACAACCCAAAAGAAATTGGATTTGGATAAAACTACTGTTGCTTTACCTACACAGCGTAAAAATACTATATCCCAAAACAAATTGGATAAAGATCAAAATTCTGTTGAAATGGATTTTGGTTTACCCACGCAGCGTACTAATATGTCATGCTATATAAATCAGCCTAAATTAAATGACTTTCAAAATAAAACTTGTGAAAATAGTGAAGATTTTTTTGCTATGTTAAATCAGCCTGAAAATTCAATTAAAAGTAATACTTTAAAGAGAAAAAATTGTGTGCATAAAAGCCAGGAAATTGAAAAAGAAATCGAATGTATTGACTTGTCAGCCCTAAGTCCAATACAGACAAATGAGAAAACTGCTGTGCCTTATGAATCGCAAATGCCAATTACCCAAATGCTTAGTTTAATAAATAAATCATCACAAAAAGAAAATCTAAAAGACTACGAAAATAAACAATCGGAATCGGTTAGTAGGTTAAGTACTAAAAAGACTAAACTTAAACAGGAAAATTGGGTACAAAAACAATCAAAAATTGTTCCGAGAAGGGAATATGATCCATATTTATTTTCAATCGGGTCTACCAGCAAAAAGGTAAAACCAGTTATACCAACTGAAAAAGGTTCCACTTCAAGTGATGAGTTTGAAGATTCTGTATTTTTAAAACCAGATTTATCCTCCATAAAACCAAACAAAAAGTCTGTAAAGACCAAACAAAGACACAAGGTAAGTTAAGCATAGTTGCATAAAAGAGTAAGGGTTATACAACATGGACTGGGTGAAACACGGGTAATGGGTGCAAAAAACTGCAGTTATAAAGCACTCATTAAAAAAAAATTGCTTGGCCCTAATAGCTATATTTGTGCGTTTTTTTGTATTCAAATAACGCCTGTTTATTATCCTTGCATAATTTGTCGTAGAATCTGGAACAACACATAAGAAAATTATATAAAAAAAGCTGCGAAATTAAATTATTGTCTTTCTTGTTATAGAGAATTCAAAACAATTTCCGATGCACGTCATCAATCACCTGTACCTGACATCCAATTACATAAACTTAACACAATAAAAATTTCGGCAAAAATTATTAAAATTTGGCCTTTTAATTAGTGTACTGAACACATTACCTTCGTTATTTAACGCATCCAATAACAAAAAATTTCCTTGGAATAACACGGAACAAAAACATTTAATTCAAATTTTATTATCGTCAGCGTTGAATGAGAACAACGTCGTCAGGTTGGTCGAATTGTTTCTTATCTTGCGACGTTGCCTTACTTTGTTCGACTTTCTACTCAAATGTTCTGTCGTTTTGTTGTTGTCTTTTCGTGTATTAATATTGTTACGGACTTTAAAAATAAATGTTCAGTTTAAAGAATTTTATAAAATTAGGGCTATTTAATTTAGTTTGATGGTTTATTTCAATAGTTTACCTTAGTTTATACAAGTTTTTTCATCACTTTCATAGGTTTCCGAAAATACTTAAGTTATCCACTTAAAACTTTTATTTCATCCTGTACTAAGAAATATTTTCTAGATTTTTTTCACTTTACTATAAAACGGCGATGGAAGACCTGGAAGTAGTATTATAGTTTCGACTTCGTAGTGTTCACTTCAAGACATTGACAACTAAACATTTTGTCGTAGTTGTTACCAAAGTTACGTTTTATTTTTAATAATAGGTATAAAAACGAAGACACGTGTTTTTATACGAGTTGTTTTGGAACAATTTTTTTTCTGTCATTTTGATCATAAAAACATAACAACCTAATATTTTTGTATTATTATCACAAGCTGGCAACCATGTCGCCGTATTACGTCACTCAAGGGGTATGACGTGCATCGGAAATTGTTATGAATTCTCTGTACCTTTTTATATTTAAATATTATTCGGTTCTTAAAAAAGTAACCCAAAATTATTGTTATTAGAATGTATTGAAAAAAAAGACACTTTTTAAAAGGAACGTCGTATTACGAAAACATTAATGTTATGTCTTATAGGCATTGAGCCAGAGGGCATGTGCGGTTTCCTATTCAGGGAGTAAGTGTAACCTACAAATTTAGGTTATTATTATAAAGGTAGGATACATTTTTGGCATGATACTTGTTAAATTCGGATCGGACGTTATGACGTCACAAGATGGCCGCTGGGCGAAAATTGTAGTAAATCATTTTAAAGTCTGGTTATATGTGTAAGAAATAAAAGTATCCTACAAATTTTGCTTTAGCATAATACCAGGATTAATGTTTAAGATAATGTTTTGTAAAATTCGGTAGTGAAGTTAAGTTATGAAATCATAAAGTATGGCTGCCCAGCGAAAATCGTTCGATAACCATTCTAAAATTATTTACTGTAGTTTATACTATTAAACACTATTTGAAGTTTTTTACTCTGTAATCTGTAATATTTGATAATTGTTTTGATAAATAAATAAATAAATAAAATATTGTTTTATGTGTAAGGAATTAAGGTACCATTCAGCATAAAACCAGGATTAAAATTTGAGATGATACTTTGTAAAATTCGATAGTTTAGTCACATTACGACGTCACAAAAATGGCCGCGGAGATCAAATTGTAGTTTATTGTCATTGTGAGGTCTGGACTTATTTGTAAAGAGTATAAGAAGTAAAGTCATTGGTTCCAAATTTATTTCGTTTCTAACCATAGTGTTCAGTGCTACCAAACAGTATGTCAAGAAAAGTATTTAGTTCGAATGAATAACAAATTATTATCTGCAAAACTGAAAACAATAGAAATATGTCTTGATAAAATGCTAATTACTAATATGTGTCTAAAGCGTGATAAAATCCTACAAGTTAAAAGTAGAAACGTATGGCCACCAACTTCCAAAGAGTAACCATCTGTTCTTGCAGTGTCTCTTAAGTGGGAAAAATAAAATACAACATTTCACTAGAGACTGGAAAATGTCGTCCATTATTTTCAATAAGACCTCCTATAAGATAAATAAAGATTGGAAAACCCCAAGTCGTTGTCACCATTTATTCCGATAGAAGGTCTCGTTTAATTTGGTCATAGGGTCACGACTTATGTTGTCAAAGAAAACGAGTTTGAAACTCCGAAGCATATTGTGTTTTCTTTGGTTTTAAATTCCTTTTAGGTAAAGTTTTTAAGCTAAGTAAACTCCTCCAATAGATATGGCCATGAACTTTCATACTCTAAAATCGAGAAAATTGAGTTCACATAGCTATGCAGAAGATTTCAGCTGGAGAAGAACAACACAAAAATTGCAAGAAACGTTGTTTAAAATCCTGGCCAAGCAATTGGCATTACTCATTGTACACAAGGGCATGACCCAGATTTTAAAAACAAAATCTTGAAGTCCAGGTGTAAAACCATTTTGTTGCACTGTGTCGTATTGATCTCAAATACCAAGTCGTTCCTAATTGGACAGGTTTTAATATCAAACTGCGAAAATGCATTGTGACTAATCCTACAGAAATTGGAACCTTGCCAACACTTGCCGTCACTAAGCTACCAAATTTCACAGAATATCATTACAAACAATAATCCTGGCTATATGCTGCATTAAAATTTGTATGATACTCTTACGAATAAATCCAGACAGGGCATTGTAACTAATCCTACAGACATTGAAACCTTTCCAACAACCGATGCTTAAGCATCAAGCCCTACCACAGCTTATGAAATAAGGTATCGTCACAAAGCTACCAAATTTCACAATATATCATCACAAACAATAATCCTGGCTTTATGCTGCATTAAATTTTGTATGCTACTCTTGCAAATAAATCCAGGCTCTAAAATGTTAAACTACAATTTTAGACCGGCGGCCAAGTTTGTGACGTCATAACGTAAATAAACTACTGAATTTCACAAAGTTTTATCTTAAACATTAATCCTGGCTTTATGCTGAATCAAAATATAAATGATACTCTTAGTCATTACAAATAAATCTAGATTTTAGAATGGTAAACTACAATTTTAGCGCAGCTGCCATATTTGTGATTTCATAACGTAATCAAACTACCGAATTTTTCAAAGTGTCATCTACATTAATTAAACAAACATTAATACTGGTTTTATGCCGAATTATAATCTGTATGATTACAAATGAAAGCAGACTTTAGAATGGTCAACTATAATTTTTGGCCCGGCGGCAATCTTTGTGACCTCATAACGTCACGGAGCTACCGAATTTTGAGAAGTATACTAAACATTTGTCCTACCGTCATGACGAATCTAAATTTCTAAGTTACACTTACTCCCTAGACAATCGTCTATTTTTGATCACTTGGCGCAACGCCTTTTAATTCATTTTCGTATTTGTTGAATTTTTAATTTTTATTTCAAATTTGATGAAAGCCACGAAGGTTCAGTCATTGCTGGAGGATTCCGTATATCAAAAATTTTATTTGAATAAAGTGGTGCGCCTTTTTTTAAATTTTGGTTTTGTTAATTTTAAAAGTTCCAGTGGTAATTTATTTGCAACATTTTAGGTTATTAGGTAAAAAACAAACAAAAATAATTTGTAGCATTTGTTTATGCAGTAACCTTGTATATTTTAAAGCACTACAGTATGTGTCATCATTTTTTTACCTCTTTAGAGTTTGGTGTCCTAGCAAAGGCGGAATATTTATGAAACTACTTTTGCGTTCATCTATCATCACTTATTGATTTTTCTCAAAAATGGAGTGACAGCAATTTCAAATTTGGCAAAGTAATAAATCTTTATATTAGCAGACATATTACCAATAAAAATCATAATTACATATTACATATTACTTACGACCCTTTTAAAAGTATTCTTCGTATTGTGTCGTATACCGTTTGTAAGAGCTAGTTTTTAAGATACGATTTTTTGAATTAGCTGCATAGGTATAAGCTTAAAATATACTAAAAACGCCATCCTCTAATTTATATTTCTAAATCAAGATGGTTAGTATATCAGGTTTAATAGGTATTAGTCTAGGATCTAAAGGAAGAAGAGGAAGGATGCCTTCACCCATCTGTTTACCGGATAAAACTCTTTTACACCAAATGAGGGGTCTAACTTCAAAGTTTACATCTTCAAAATTAAATTGTTATTTTACATCGAATAAAAAATAAACAAAGAACCCATACATTGAATGTAATGCATTCTTTCTTAAGTTTGAACACTATTATGGATGTAGTCATGGCCTAAAAGCGATTTATTGTTACATTTATCTCACTGTTGTATAAAAAAGTATAAATGGGAGTGTACTCTTTAAAATCCTGTGTTATATGTATCAATATTTTTCTTTTATTTTATAAATAAAGCCGTGAAAATTTTTAAAAATTATCATTTGCTGGTAATTTTTGTACTATTCAATAACACAGCCCCATAAAAATAAAAAGTTGGTGGTCCGAAAGACAAGACCATGGAATTTTTATGTTTTTAAGGTTGCTGAATCCGAATCTGGGGTCGATTTGACTCTATCAGGTCAGGGACAAGGTCATTTTAAGGGAATCACAACCCAACAAGTAAAAAAGTTGAAGGTCTGAAAGACCAGACCATGATATATTTTTGTTTATGGGTCGCTGAATCCGAATCTGGGGTCGGTTTGACCCTATCAGGTCAGGGTCCAGGTCTTTTCAAGGTCAAATCATCAAAATTCATCCAAAATAAACTACAAACGTGGCATTTTTATGTTTTTGGAATTGCTGAATCCGAATCCGATGTCAGTTTGATCCTATCAGATCACTGTCAGGATAATTTCAAGGTGAAATCATTAAATTTTATTAAAAATAGACCACAATCATGGTATATTACATGTTTTTGGGGTCGCTGAATCCGAATCCGTGGTCAAATTAATCCTATAAGGTTAAGATCAAGGTCAAATCATCAGAATTTATCGTAAACGCACCAAAATCATGATATCTTGGGGTTTTTTGGTCGCTAAATCCGAATCCGTAGTCAAATTGACCCTCCCGGATTCAAATTAGGCGACCTGAAAAACATAAAGATACCACGTTTGTGGTCTATTTTCAATTAATTTTGATGATTTAACCATGAAATGACCTTGATCTTGAGCTAATGCGGTTAAACTGACATCGGATTCACCGACCCCAAAAACGTAAAGGTACCGCGTTTGTAGCCTATTTTCGATGAATTTTGATGATTTGACCTGAAAATCACGTTGACTATGACCTAATGGGGTCGAATCGACACCAGAATTGGATTCAGCAACACCAAAAATATAAAGATACCATGGTCTAGTCCTTCGGACCACCAACTTTTTATTTTTGTGGAGCTGTGTAATATATTTCATTAATTTACATTGGCATGTATTTAAAAAAATAGGGGTTGCTATTATACAGGGTGCATCAACATTCATAAGGTTCCTTTTGTAAATTAAATATAGCCTCATTATTTATTATATAACCGATTCACGATACGCTTATTTACATACCACTTCTTAAAAAATAGTTTTATTCCAGTAAGTAGATGTGTGAAGGTGGCTTCCTATTCGGATCTCGTACTGTTTGAATCATAAATAATAGAATTTTTTTAGCTTATAAATGCAGAAAATAAAAAGGAACAGAAAGTTATAATTTTCATATCAGCTTATTTTTTTTAATTGTAATATTTTTCTAACAGTTAAATTTTTTTTCAAACATTTTGTTTCGACTTAAGATTTGGGAATCGATTTTAAAACTTAGTGATAGAATTATTTAAATAAGTCTTATTTTGCGAATGGTTAAATTTATATTTCCATTTTTAATTTTATTATTTTTTAAAGTAGGTTTTAATTTTTAGAAAATGGCCAATAGCTTTCTGGATGTGGAAGCTGAAGTATCCGAGAATGAAGACTTATTTATCTCCGAGGATGAAACGGAAGGAAATGATGATTGTTATGATAAAAGTTTTGTTAATGATGAAACTCAAAACTGTAATACCGAAATGTATGCAAAGTATTTACAATCAGTAAGGTAAGTTATAAGACGATGGCAATAATATTAATTTTATTTATTTTTTAATTTTTGGCATCCCTAAGTAAACGGAGTATACTGACAATTAATATGTATTAATATCATAGAACATGAAAAAGGCTACGTCTACGAGAGCAAGCGTCAAACAGCGAGCGGAGAGTGGCAAGTGTGAGAGCGTTAAGAAAGGTTTTGCTAACATAAAGATCAGAGGCAGCAGATTTTTATGTTAGCATAGTACTTTCAAACTCTCCGGTCGCCGTTTGCTGCATCTTATCGTAGCCGGCCCCTTACAAGATCATTTAAATGTCCTAATGTTTTTTTATCTGATCAATTTCATGTCAGTCACTGTATGTTATTCCATGTAAACAGGAGCTTTTAGACTATATTAAATAAAAATAAACTATTATTTTCTTAAATAAGTTAAAACTTTATATTGTTCTTTATGTATCGGATATCAAGTTATTAATTTACACACCCCTTAACGGTATTATTTTTTGATTATATTAAAATTTAAAATGAATGAAAATATCAGTTGGTTTTGTAGTTAATTTGTTTTTTGGGAGTTTAAATTTAAATCAAATATTTTTTGGCTTTTCTCCAGAATAAGGATATTTAATAAACATTTTAAAAAAATAAACTTTTTATACATACAGGGTGTAATTAAATTGATGATTAAAAATACAGGTATAATTCCTTAGCGTATTTAAGGAAGAAAAGTTGGTATAAGCGTTGTCCTACATCTCTTAACTTTGAGATACAGAGTGTTAAAATTTCAAAAAAAAAAGTATTTTTTTTAATGTTATAACTATTTTTTACCCAATTTTTGTTTTAATTTGGCAATATTATTAATTACATGAGGAAGGTAATTTATTACTAACCTAATAACATTTAATAAGTCCAGTGGCGTCTCAAAAGGCAACTGAAGGAATATTTCCAACAAAAAAACGTTACTCCACTGAATATGTAAATGATTGTAAATTTTTGTGCTTTCTTTATATTAAGCAAATAAAAATACTGCTTTTATGTCTGTTTTTTCGTATCTTGTTTAGTTTAAGAGAAAAAAATAAAGTTCACTTGATTGCAAATTTTTAGACCATAAAAGAAGCATTAGGGATCTTTTTTTTTTTTGAAAAATTAGGTTTTATAATTTTTTAATTAGCAATTATGTAAAAAAATATTAAATACTTATTTAAGTAAGGTTTATATCCAGTATAACAGTTTTTACTAAAATAAGTGTTTTTGAAATTTTTGGTTTTTGAAAATTTTAACACCCTGGATCTCATAAGTTAAGACGTTTAGGATATATGTTTATATGAACTTTTCTTCCTATAATAAGCTAAGGAATCATACGCTATATTTTTAGCCATCAAATAAATTACACCCTGTATATTATGAAGAACTGTTCTGTCCTTGCATAATACAATAAAAGTTAAAAGATTACTTTAAAAGAAATAAATCATGTTTAGCCATTTACTAAGTATTTATAGTTAATTTGATTTCTGGAAGTTTTTTTTTAGGGGTTGCAACCTTCTCTGTATAGTAAGTAAAATTTTTATATAACCCAATTAAAATAATTATTTATAAATATAAATATTTAATATTTCATTAATGTATTTCTTTTAAAGTTATCTTAACTTTTAATATATTATGCAAGGGCAGAATAGCTCTTCACAATATACAGGGTGTTTCTAAACAAATGCGAAAAACTTTAGGTAATTCCTTGTTAAAAATAAAGTGTAATTTGCCTTATAAACATGGGGTTAAAAGTCGACCATTAGGGAGATATTGCCAAAAAATTAAAAAAAAATGTTATTTTTTTATCTTACAACCAAGTAATGTCAAATAAAAAAATATGACAAATGTCCTAATTGTTGACAACAAAAAATTTATTTTGTTTTATACAATAAATTCGCCGTTTTGACACGTTATGATTTACATTTTATTTTGTTATTTCAAATCGGTAAGTTTGTTGAAAAAAGACATAAGTGGAAAAAGTTTCTAAATACATGCGGCTATTTAAATTTATATTTTTGAGGTCATTGCGTAAGTCTGCATTTAAATTTGGTAAGAGAGACGATAGAGGTAGTCTATTTTCACCACTTTTATTGATTTTAAAAAGTGCAAAAAAATCTAAAAGTGTATTTTTATATTAGCAATATTTTTGTAAAATTTTAGTATACTAGCGTATTTTGTTTTTGAGATAAAAAATTAAAACGTTATTTTTTCGCTATTTTTGTACCACAATATCTTCCTAATGGTTGACTTTTGACCCCATGTTTATTAGACAAACTACCCTTTATTTCAAACAAGGAATCACTTCGTAAAATATTTCGCATTTGTTTAGAAACACCCTGTATATAAAATTTAATTTTCTTAAAATGTTTATTAATTATCAGTTTGTTGATATATTGCTGCAGTACAGGACATACAAGATACGACAACAATTAAGTATGATTTTTATGTTGAACATCCTGTATATTGTATCCTCATAATTCCCATTAAGTTTATAAGTAGAGATGAGCAAATATGCACAAAAAAGTAAATAAATTAGCGAGATATGCACAAAATATATAATTAAATGCAAATATTTTTGTTCTAAAATAAAACAAGTAAGTAATAAAAATGTATTAGTAGTAGTAATATGGTACAAAAAGATCAACAGTATAATACCAAAATGGTATCTATAGAAGGATTAAACTAAATATAAAAATTATAAATTATTATTATTTAAAAAACAATAAACAATTAAATACTTGATGATGAGATGTTTGAGTACATATATTTGTAAATAGAAAAGCTTTGTTTCACATACACAGACGTATTTGGGGCCTATTTTTCTAAACTACCTAGTGAACTTTTTGAAATTTTCTACAAAGTCATCAGAGATAATTTTAGCCACATTTAATTTTAAAAATATTCTTAATTTTTCTCTTATATATTTTTATTTTTTTTTTTCTTATTTTTCTCCCAATTGTACCACTAAAACTATTAACAGATGAATTAATTAAATTTAAAGATTCCAATAAGGACAACTTAATTGGTTCCAACTTTAAAATAACATCTAAAACACAAGTTTAATTGCTTTAAATAGTTGTTGAGGCAGTTATTTATTTTTTATCAAAATGTTTCGCATCAAGAAGTGCTTGGCAATTTTCATTAGATTATTCAGTAATTAACTGCTTTATGTCACTAAAATGTTTACAATAAAAAGGGCCTCTTCCAACCAGGTTCCCCATCTTGTCAAAGTCTTCTTGTCTTCCCGAGAAATATATCTAATTTTGGTGGATATTATTGTAAAATATTAATTTAATGTTAGCTTTTTGAAAAACATTCAAAAACAGATTTTTTGCATAAAATAAGCAAAATATGCAACCTGCATAAATGCTCTTCTCTAGATATCATAACCCTTGCAATAGGCAGTAAACATACTCCAGTAGATATATTGGAAATGGAAATTAATAGTTATTATCTGTCTGACCATATTTTAAAAACTACACTCCTGGTCAAAAGAAACCGGGCAAACAAAATTTTGTTCAAATTCAATCTTATACCTTTTTGGTTTTTTGTTCGGTTTCAATTAACTTTTGGTTAAGTTTTATTAAAATTTATATTTAATATGGGAAGTTTTTGCATTTTGACCCAAATTTTGGAACTTCCTGTGGAATAATTTAACGTCACAAGTTTTTTGCTGTTTATTTGATTTTAAAGCCCCACCTTTTCCTAACATTTCTGTTTTTAATTTATATCGGCATATCTATTCTAAAAGGAAATACAATTAAAAAAAAACAATGCAATTTAATTATGATGGTCGTAATATACCCTACAATGCAAACATATTGGGGAATCTTAAAATTTGGATGGTCATATCTCCGAAAGTAATAAAGATAAGTTTATCAAATGTAGCATTTTTTTAAAGGCCTTTAAACGATCTGGTGATATAATATACAGGGTGTTATTTTTTTAAATCACACTTTTTGTCGTACCCTGTATATCTTAAGAGATAGAAACAATCTGATTACTGATTTGGAAACTACGAAACCCACTTAGAAAACTTATATTTGTATTAATTTTTAATCATAGATAAATAAAAATTTTAGAAAGGTGTAAAAGTATAACTACACCAAAATTTCATTGTATTTTTAAAAAAATTTGTTTCCTTTTAGAATAGAGATACCGCTATAAATTAAAAACAGAAATTTTAAAAAAATATGGGGCTTTAAAATCCAATACACCGGTAAAACATTGTGACTTTAAATTATTCCACGAAGTGTTCGAAAATTTGGGTCAAAATAGAACATTTGAATCTTCCCTGTATAACACCTAATCCTATAATACTTTTTGCAATTCCCAATCCCCGGTTTTTTTCTCAAGGAGTGCGTTGAAGATGGATACATCAAATGTTCTATTTAATGGTTATAGAATATACAGGATGTTGCATTTAAAGGAAACACACTTTTTTTATGTTGTTAAGGACATAATAAAAATGTGAAAACTGATTCAAAGCTGCAAAAATAACCCGAAAATGTAATATTTTGACTTATTTTGTACAATAAATGTATTTATAAATTATTCTTTTTTTTAGAAGTCCCGTTAATCCAGGACGTTTTAAAATACCAGTGAAACCAAGTGTTAATATTTCCAATGTCTATTCTCAACCACCTTTAACTGAAAATGATACTTATCTGGAGGTATGTTGTAATTTTATTCTTTTATATCTCCGGTATTATACAAAAAATGCCTTGGTATAGTTGCAAATGTGTTAAGCTTAAATTTTAACACCAAAGTATAAACATTTTATATTTACCCTACTACACAAGTTTTAAAAAGGTTGTTTTACTCAAAACCTTAAATTTGCACATTTTTACCTATGGCATGGTACTAACGATGTAGAAAAAATAATTTGTTAAATAATTTAATTTAATTTTTTAGCGTTATACAGTTTGTTGATTAAGAATATGGCCAAATTGAAGGGCGTTATTGTTTGCTCAATTTTTATGTAAATATAGCGTCGTGAATCATGCTGTCATAAGAAACCGGCTTTTTATTTTGTTAAGATTAAAAAAAATAAAACACCAAACTGAAATATGAGGAGCGAAAAACTCAAAAAGAATAATATTTATTTTTCACCTTAAGGGGTTATATCCACTTAGACGACCGGAAAAATCCCATTTTTCCAGATTTTTTCTGAAAAACCGTTTAAATTTATTAATTTGAAATTTTGTACACATATTCTGTATACTTTTGATAATATTTTCGCTTATTTATTTTGCAAGAAAAATTATTTTTAAAGCCTTTGTAGGCCATATCGGGATGGATGATGGATGAAAATACGTTTTGCGGTGACTCTCTGGCCTGGATTATCTATAATGAAAAAACCAAACGTATCTAGTTTCAAAAATGTATAATCCATAAAATGATCGAAGGAATAGGCAAAAGAATATTTTTAACAAATTGGCTTTCTGGTCCCAAATGTAGGCCTTAAATTATTTATTAGAAAAATATATATCTATCGCAAACAAAAAAAAAACTTTCGATTAATTGATAAAAAATATATCTAAGAAACTTGTGTCAAAATTTGAGAGCGATCGGTTTAGTACTTTTCGAGAAATCGTGGTTACCGTCTTCGAAAACACTGTTTTGAGAAAAATGCATTAAAAGTTTTAAGAAATCCGAGAAGAAACCTATGTAAATATATGTTACGCCGAATTTGTATAATTGCCAATTTCACGTATTCGCAAAATTTTGCTTCATTTGTGAAATAAGCAGTAGAGTTGCCGATTTCTTGTAATAGGCAAAACTGTGTCTAAATACGTGAACTCGGCACATTTATATTTGCCGAATACGCAAAATTGGCAACCAACAAACTAAACGCAGACTACAGTAAAAAGCATCGGAACCGGTAAATAAAACTGTCACATTGGGGTGGTCACGGTTCGTTCTTGTTTAAGTCACTTTATTAAGAAATTAAAGATTAAACTTTAAATTTTACAAAAACGCGCCTCTCTCCGAAACTATTTGACGGATTCATTTCAAATTTTCAGAGAATATATTTGAATACATGTGCACTCGAAATATGCTTAAACGAAAAATCGCTATTTTTAAATCGCAAGTGGATATAACCTTTTAAGGGGTTATATACAGTTAGAAGCTAAAAAAGCTAATTTTCTGAGAAAACTTTTAAATTTATTGATCTAAAAATGTGTACACATATGGTATCTTTTAACTGTATTTTAAGACTTAGTATTAGTAAAAATATGTATTTTAAAATTATTATAAAAGACTTTTTGCGGTGACCACTATATCTCTAAACTGGATCCTCTAAAATTAAAAACCAAACAAATTTCGTTAAAGTAATGTTAAATCTAGTAATTAATTAAAAGAAAAAGATTTTTTTTTTTTGAGAAACTGCCGGTTTCGCAAAAAAAAGCGACTTTGACCAAACTTTTAGCCTTAAATTGTTAATAAAAAATAAATATTAATTGGTGAAAAAAATCTTCGATTAATTACTAAAAATATGTTTAAAAAGCTAGTGTTAAAATTTGAGCCTAATCGGTTTAGCCCTTTTCAATTTTAATGTTGGTCACCGACTTTAAAAACACCATTATAAGAAAAACTTGTTTAAAGTTTGAAAAGCACATAAACGCACTCTGAAACGCCTTTTCAAATTTGCGTGTAACTTCGAAAATATTCACCGGAACGGTATAAAACTTTCTGTGTGTATTTTTAAATATATGTACATTATGAAAATATAATTAAAAAAATGGTATTTAAGAAAATAAGTAACATTTTTAAATAACTAACAAAGGAAACTAATTACAATATTATTTGTTTTTAAACTTTGCACACCAGGACCAGTTAAGAAGAATAATATTTCCTTATAAAAGAATGCGATTTTTAATGTGTTGTTATTCGTTAAAACAAATTAATAAAATTATTTTGAAACTAAAAATATGAATAAAATCTAAAGTCAATGGTATTTTATTCTAATTTAATTAAAATAAAATTAGGAGAAAAAATAGGTTTAAATATTTTAAATTAAAAATACTTACAAGTAAAGAATCTTAACATTTAAAATGTAAACAAACATGTGCGCGGATAATATTCTTTTTGTATCAATTTCTATATTTGGACATAAATTGTCTTAACGATAAAAACTCATTTGAACCAAGAATAAAAAAATATGCTTTTTGAAAATACAGTTCAAAAAATAATACCATTTTTGCGCTACTACATAACTTTTGATTGCATTTTTTAAAGATATGAAAAATCAAAAATGATTGATATTAACAACGGATAAAAAAAACATTTTAAATATGTTTCACCATCTTTAAGTCAAAATTTTGGATAATTTTTCTTTAGAATTTTTGCTCCTCATATATTTTACCGACTTTAAAGCCCTGGATAAAAATAAATTCCGGTCAAACAACGACGTAACTGTGACGCAACTTAAAAAAATTTTAGGAGAGACGAAAAATGAATACTAATTATTATATTTTTATGTTTAAACAAAATGAAAAAAAATGTACCATCTACAGCAGGGGTGGCCAACTTGTTTAGACCCAAGGTCGACTTTTCACTGAGTACACCCCGTTCGATCTACCAATTATATATTTCTTGAAATCTGATGAAACAGCGTAGTTCATACAAAATTATGTAGTATTTTTATTTTATTATGAGGAAAAACATAAAAATAAAAATTATTCTTGATAACTTCTTAGTAATATTACACACACATATACACTGCATGTGAACATCTTTCGTTAGATTGGCAAAATCAGGTTTGTAGTTTGAAGTTTCAGCCCTTAAAGAATTTAATGTATGAGCGTCTGTCAAGCGAGAACGGTGTTTATTTTTTGTTTGTTTTAAGTAGGTAAATGCTGACTCACATAAATATTGTGCCAAAACACGAATGCAGTTGTTTAACACATTTCTTTAAATTTCTCCGTTCTTCTTTTAGGATTCCTTTTGTGTGGACAAAGATGATACAGAATTAAGTCAGCAACATGACTTATCTGAACTAGAGATTTTAGAACAAATATTAAAACAGAAAAAGAAACGAAAAAAATCCAATGAAAAACCTTTATCTAAACCAAAACGAAGAAGAGTTATATGTTTTGGCAGCGATGATAGTGATTAAATATTTGCTTTATATTTTCCTTAAAAAACGTATTACGTATATTTGTAGTACTTATTACAGATCTAAATATGTAGTGAAATAAAATTATATAATTAAGCTATTTACATAAGCTACGTTCATTTATTTTCTTTAACAATATTATATATCTTTTTAAAATTTGTTAAATGGTTTTTTCAGTTATGTAGTATAATATATTTAATTTTATTTGTAATATATTTTGCTTAAAATTGTTATTTTTTTATATAAATAAACAATATTTTTTTATTATTATTATTTAATAAACCTTTTGATACTAAATTAAAAAAAACATAGGCCTTTTATTTTGAAGTTGGTTTTATGTACTCTAAGTAAAATCCATTAGTAAAATAATATACAAAATGGTAAATTTAAAGAAAGACAAAATTGTGTTCTTTTACACGCCACTCGTCATTATTCTTTCATAGATATATCTATAATTATATGCCCAAAATAAACATATAAAAAATTAGTGGCTGCAGTAGTGCTTAACATTTTAGTGACTTTTTTCAGAGGAAAAACGTTAAATTAAAAAAAAAGTTCTTTTTATTGGACTTTTCTTTAGGCTTGTACAAAAAGTGTAGAAAACTCTTTTTTTTTTTTCATTTTATTTTATTTTATTACAATTACCTTACAATATTGCTGCTACTATAAGAGGTTTAAAAATAAAAGTCTAAAACTTAAAGATACAAATATATTAAAAATATGTGTGCTTACAAAATAGTACTTGGCATAAATCAACATTTGGCTTTAAAAGTGTGGTTATGGAACCTATAAAATAATTTCATTTTTTATGCTTCTGGACAGCTCTTTATTAGGAAGAACTATGGAGTTTAATAAAATCGTCTCTGAAGGAACACTTACTGAACACCCTAAAAAACAAATAAATATATAAAAATGAACACGAAGTCTTAATCCGGCACTGGATCTAGTTTTATAATTAGATTATAGACGTATTTTAGTAGCAATAAAAAGAATAAGTTGATATACCAAAGTAAATATTGTGTGATGAACAACCAAAAAAGTAACTAAGTATTATAACATACCAAGTATTGTAATTGACGGATTTAGCCTTCCATCATTATTGAATAACCTCGGATTTTCCATTTTCGCGAATGGTTTATTGGGATCAGGATCACAAGGAGTACCTTCCACCCTTGCCCATTTCCCTACTCTGGAATTGCGACCAATAATACTGTGCAATATTAAACTGCGCTCTTCAATAACGGCCGCATCTAGTATGATACTTTCCCTTATTCTCACTCCAGCTCCAACCGTTACTCCCGGACCAATACTCACGTTTGGACCAATCTATAAATATAGTTTATAAGCTAATTTAGTTATTTTTAAATCAATAAGGTGTATATTTCTACATTTTTTATGTTTCATATTTGCTATAAATGGGTTTACTTTTTATTACAATTATTTTAACTGTTCATCTTAATACATCAAACACCATACGTAGTCGGAGATTTAAGCCTAATTTTGCATATTTTTTCCACACTACCTATTCTTAAAGCTGCAGTATGATCAAATACATACAAGTAAATTTTTATTTTTTAATATATTATAATTGTACAAGTTTTAAAATATTTTACCGTAATGACATTTGCATGTGTAGATACAGAAATAATATACTGGCCAAATCTGATTTCGGTGTTAAAATGTTGCAACCATCGCCTTCCAGAAGTTGGTACACTTCTAACATCTAGAAGTCGATGGTTAAAACATTAAACTCTTTAGGGCAAAACGGTATACAAACTAAATTTTAACTATGCTATAACAACTGCTATTTAGCAATTTTAAAAAACGAGGGTGTTTTTTACTTGCAGTAAACAAAATTAAAAACTTATTCATGAATTAATTTTATGGAAAAAACTTAATATAAACTTGAATCTGCCAATTTATTGTTTTCAAGATACATAAATCAATCAATCATTTAAAATTTATTGAAAAAGCCAACAGCTGTACAATATTATTTCCTTAAAACTATTACCGGACAACTATTACATGATGTTAAACTTTTTACATAACTTTAAAATTTTAAATACACTCATTTTAGCAGAATTTGTTAAATTAGATATACGATATGTTATTTAATTATTTGTTGTTTTTCTAATGGCTATAAAAATCCTCTAATGTTTCTTATATGTGCGCCAGGAATATGCAGTTTGTCGGATGTTATTTTGTTTCTCAAACGTTTTTTCATAAACTTAGCTCAAAAATATGTAAGTCCTTAAGTTTTTTCGCAATTAGGAAACACCCTATACAGCGTTTTGAAAGGTCTTACCAAATAGAAAACATTTTAAGTACACAGGCCCACAAAAAAAGAAGTGGTCAGTACTTTTGACTAGACCTACCTACCTTTACGTATTTTGACGCGTTGAATTCGAATCTGAAGTCAGTTTTGCCCGTACCCCTTAAATTTTAAGTAAATTGCCAAAAAAACAGTAAAATCGCCAAAAATTTATAATTTTTTTAAGAACATAATTTAAAAAAATATATATAAAGGTGGATTCTACTATTTAAAATATTTTTAAAAAATCATATAAACATCGGTCTGCAAATTTCTCGTTCTCAAGATACAGGGTGTTAAACTTGTTTTTTTTTACTGTTTAAAATTTTGTACCGTAGTTAGAAAATACCCTGTATATTAATCTGGAAACAATGTTTTTTAAGCCACCTTGTACATTCAACAGACAAATTTGTGGAAATGTATTTTCTCATCAAGCAGAACTTTAAAAGGCACTTTTTTATGTAAAGTTAATATTTAAAAAGTTTTCCATTTGGTAAGAACTTTCGAAGACACGCTATATTGGAGCACAATAAGCAAATTTTGTTGATGGGGCAAGCCGCCGAAACCTTAGTTACTTTTTTAAATAAATACGAATTTGAAATAGTATTTTGCCTGACTTATTTAAGCAATATTTTAAATCAAGTAATTAATTTAATAAAATAAATGTCTAAAATAATCTCACTGAAAAAAAAAATAATTTACCACGGCAGATGGATGAATAGAGGCCGATGGATCAATGTGAACATCTGGTAAAATTGTGCAGTGCTCAGCTTGTTTTCCAGTTGCTAACCTTTCTGGATGTTTGGTTCTATAAAGTTCTAAATAATGTCGGTTGGCATATATGGCGGAACTAGCAGTTTTTATTTGGGACCACCAATTTGATATAGGTAAAGCAAACATTTTGCCAGTTCCCGCTAATGGTGTCAAAATATCTTGCTCCAACTGTAGATATCCAGCATCTTTACTGGCGTTACCGTTGTCACTTCTGTAAATAACAAATAATATGTCAGTTGCTAGAAATTATTAAATATAAATTGAAGTTTTCTTTAATCCACAATGATATGTGTACGGTTTTTGTATTTTAACCGCTATGCTATCAAACGGATTAACCATTCTATATTTGATGTAAAAAATATTCAAAAAAAGTACTTGTTTAAAGTCTCAGAGTTTTTTGTCAAAAATTGGTTTAGTTACTTCACTTTCGAAATTATCGTCTTCTAAAAGTATTTAATTTTATAAATTATACATTCTTCTCGACATTTTTTATACAAAGTCTGTTTAGCTGGTCCTCTAAAGCTTTGGTAAATTACTAAGATCTAACACTCACTTATAATATTCCTCTTGTTTAGCATTAAACTGTTCTCCAATCATATTAAATATCTTGGGAGAAAATACATAAACACCACAGTTTATAAGAGTAGATACATAAGAACTGGGTTTCTCCACATAATGAGTTACTTCGTTTTTGTTTTTATCTATTACCATACACCCATAATTTAGGGACTGTTGTCGTGTACCCTCTGTGCTCATGATTGATACCTAAAAGTATTTAGAAGTAAGGTAGATGTACCGTTTGTGGCCAGTTTGGAATTATAAATAAATATTAAATATTTATTATAGTTTAAAACTGTTTCTACTACTTGTTAATAGTATACAGGTTGATTCTTAACTCATGAATATGCATAAACTTGAGGAATTATTGCTAAGAAAAAACAATGTCTGAAAATAATAAAAACAAATTAATAAAATGTTTTTAGTTAATTAATTATTTAAAATTAAACAAAATAATGATAATTCCAGGGACAAATAATGATTTATAATATAAAAAAAGGAACTAACGTATTTTTTGCATCAGCAATAATATGGTATAATTAATGTAAGCCCTAATTGTGATTCTAATCGCGTAAAAATAGAATCACAACTGATAGAAGTATTGTACTATTACAAATACCAAATATCATAATCATGACTCGTTTATTGGTTATTTTTATATAAAGAACAAAAATTTAGTAGATAAATTTTACAGCGTAAAAACTATACTAAATTATTTCTTAAACAAATAATAGTTTACTATTTATAATTTGTCTTTATAATTTGCGTTTTATTTAACCTAAAATAATTGATAATCTCATTAACTAGAAATATTTTACCATTTTGTTTTATTGTTATTATTATTATTAGTCATTTTTTGTACTTAGCAATAATTAATCAAGTTTATGGATAAAGGATAGTTAAAGAAATAAAACTGTAACATATATCTTATAAGAATCCGCCTAAGACCCTGGTAAGTAAATGGTTGATATTTATTAAAAATCATATTCTTTAAATGTTTCCCATAAATACTACTTAAATAACTTAATGGAAAACTAAAAAATCCAATTTTACCAATAATATTCTAAGATATGAATACATTATGCTACTTTTGGCCATGGTATGGCCACAAAAGGTGCATATGTTATCCAGTTTTGGCCATAGTACCAGGAACGTATATATAGTTTTTTGTGGGGAGGAGAGGAGTCTGGGAGGCAAAAAGGTCCCCTCTTTCACAAACCATTTTTGAAGACCAAAAAAAAGGTCCTCACTTTTAAAAAAACATGCATTTTACTGACTTTCCACCTACAACATGTTCTCTTTCTTTCTTCCCGTATGCTAAGGTGCAGAGGGGGTATGGTTTACTTACTTATATTATTATTTTTAAAACCAGGGTTTATTGATTTTTTTACAGAAAAAAAAGGCAAAATATAAAATACTTTCAGTAGCCAAATGTACTGGTAATTAGTAAGGAGATTTATAAAAGAAAAAACTTAACACATATTACTTTCAGTAAACTTTTACAGGTCTAGCTATCAACGTTATTTTAATAACATCATTATCATAAATAAAAGAAAAAAAACAATAAAATTCCTAAAATAAGGATTATGTTTAATAATAACTATTAAACTACTGTTGGCCAAATAATATTTTGTGTTTAACTGAAACATTCTGTGCAAATAAAATGTAGCGTAAAAGTTCTTACCAAAGCTGTAGACGTTCTTTCTTTATGAAATTGATACAGCTCTCTTAGAGGAAAATCTGCACAAACATCACCATTCATTACAAAAATGCATCAGGACTACCTGATCGGATTTGATCCCGAAAATGATATAAACCGCCAGCTGTTCCTAAAGCAGTAAACTCTTGAAGATACCTTAAAAATGGTATTGATATTATTCTTTAATATGACCAATCCTCCTGTCTAGTAACTCATAGTAAGGATATTAAAAGTCGTCCCCCCTTTTATATTTTGAATGGGACAAGATATTAAAATAGGGTAAAATTTGAGTAAAAGGGTGTTACTTAAACTACTTTTTGGCATTAAAATAATTTCAGTCACGTGGCCAAGGAGGCACTAGCACCTTTTATTTCAGATGGAAAGGGGAGGTCATGCTGCACCTTGTTTTAAAGGTCCTTTGATTCTCTGCTTAACGCACCTTTTTTGAAAATCGGCTCGGCCATTCCAGACTTGGAACCATTTAAATTTGGCTTAAATACTGTAAAAACAGTGCGGTTTTAATGGCATTGGCTTGTAAGTCTGGAACGACTGGGCCGATTTTTAAAAACAGTTGCTGATACCCCCTTGGCACTAGGCCATGTGACCAAAAATATTTTGGTGTCAAAAAGTAGTTTAAGTATTATCCTTTTACCCAAATTTTTTCTGACTTCGATATCTTGTCCTATTTAAAAGTTATGGCGGAGAGAACTTTTAAAAACCGCACTATATGTACAAATTGGAGCTAAACTACTAATACTTGTAACTCTAAAACGAATGGGCCGATTGAAAAAAAAGGTCATTAGTATGGAATCAAAGGGCCTTTAAAACAAGGGGCCACATGACCCCCTTTCCATTTGGACAAGAAATTACTAGTGCCCCCGCCTTGACACATGACTGAAATCATTTGTATGCCAAAAGAAGTTTAGATGACACCCTTTCACCCAAATTTTACCCGATCTCGATGTCTTGTCCCTTCCAAAAGATAAAAGTAGGGGGATGAACTTTTAATATCATAGGCAATGTGAGGAAAAGGGGCAGTCTAACTAAATACCGACATGTAAACATTGGTGACTAATAGAGCTTGTTTTGTTATAGCATTACTGGCCGATTTACCAAAACCTATTGCTCATGCAGTATATCTGGGACTATACACATTGTTAATTTGAAAAGGTACAACCATAAATATGTCAGCCCCTATGATCAATCTGAAAAATTACAAAAACATGGACTTTTTCCTCAGGGGGACACTTGTTTTCAATCAAATCGTATCAACTCTATAAAGATGGTGACGAATCTGGAAAAACAAATAATAAAAAAGATGGTGGCTGCAACCCCTAAATCCTTAGATGGAAAGAGGGAATATGTAATAGGTACCTTGTTTTGGTTTGGACTTTTTGTTTAGAACTTTTTAAAAAATCAGAAAAATAGATTAGTATTTAAGATATCAAGAGTTGCAATAAAACATAATCATTATAAAACGAAAACTTGTAAGTTTTTCATATTCTTTATTATTTTAAAGGCCGTAATACACATATGTAAGTAAGTAAAAGTCAGAAACATAAACATCTATTTTATTTATTTAGTATTTCTAACAGACTTTAAAAAGACGGAGGTTATCAATTTGCCTGTATGTTTTTTTTTGTGTATGTTACGCGATTACTCCGTCAATAGTGGACCAATTTTAAAAATTATTTTTTATTTGAAAGAGTGCACTTTCGCGGTGGTCCCATAAAAAACCAAGTCAGGATCGCAGGAAAGAAAGGTACTAGACCTATTGTTTTCTTTGCGCTGTACGTTTATCGTGCAGCAAAGCTGCCTCTAGTGTGGTATATGCTCCAACATCAGGGGTGCATTCAGAATCGACAACCTTGGGGTAAAATTTACCCTTTTCACCGAACTGAAAGAGACACTACAGTAAAAACACAGGGACGTGTAATTTGATTGATTGATTGAGGAGGTAATGGTTAATTCTGGTTAGATAAATCGATTTTTTTTCTTCTATAAGGAAATTAAAAAACAATACATCCATCAAATAAAAAAAACAAAAAATACAAACAGAGAAGAACTCGTACTTAGATTAAGGGAAAGGTTTATAGAAGAATACAGTGTAGATACATGTATTTTGTTTCCAGGAGGAAATTGAGCTTATATCTTTATGTTCGAACCAAATGATCCAAACTCAACTTCGCCCACGGAAACTAGACAAGGAGAAGTAGTAAAAGCGTTGAATGATGATGCTTAAAATAATATATGCCAATATAAACAGTTACTGCCCAAAGAAATATCGAGCAGAACAATTGTGCACTTTTTGTCGGATCAAAAACTCACCAGCACAGTAACACCACTTATAAAAAACATAAACATAAGAGGTGGCAGCCTAATTCAAAGAAAACCACCCAAGAGTCACTCATTAGTTAAGCCAGGCAACGCATTTTTCTATACCATTTATGGATGATCGTCTACATATAGTTTTGTATACAGGTTTGAAGAGTTGAATCTAACGGATTGCGTTTTAATGTATTAGGACACTAATAGATAGAGAGACGACAGAGAACGACTGCATAGGTAACCGCCCACCGATAGCGACGCCGCGCCGGATTCCTCGTACTGCTCGGGTCCGCTCGATGTGAATGTAAATTTTGGATGCCCCGTGCAATTTAGCAAGCGCTTGAGACAGGTCAAATAAGTATTGGAATCACGCGCTCACGACAGATAATTATGTTGTTTCTTTAACGCCCATAATAGCAGTCAAAAACAACTTTAATATGCTCAAATCTTAAAAACCTTTGGTGAAAAGTGAAAATACAATATTCTAAAATAAAATGAAAAATAACTCTTAAACAAAAAAAATAATTCTATTTAAATGGATTATTTAATAAGGTGTTCAAATACACCTCCTTGTTGGGCTTCAGTATCCCAACCTGTCGTAAAATTCTCTACGTACATTTGCTACTTTCATTTCAGGTGTAATGGACCTAGAAGACAATTTAAGCCGCAATTCGTCCAAATTGCGGTCTTTCATGTCGGTGTTGGTAGAGAATTTCTTTCAAATAACCCCATAAGAAGTAGTCGCAAGGCGTCAGATCTGGAGATCGTGGAGGCCATGGTATGGTACCTTTGTGGAAATAAGCCGTCCAGGAAAAGTGTTTGTTAAATAGTTCTGCACTTGTCTAGCGTTGTGAGCGGGACATCCGTCTTGTTGAAACCAAATTTCATTAAAATTAACATCCAAGTTTCGTACAGCGGGTATAATATTTTGTTGCAATAAAAGTAAATATCTCTCAGAGTTCAAGGTACCATCAATGAAAAAAGGACCTACAATGTGGTTGTCTAAAATACCAGCCCAAACATTTACCTTTCCGGGGTATTGAGTTCGTAATGGCACACTTCTTAAATGTAGATTTTCCTGAGACCAATATCTCACGACTGAAGAATTATGTCGACCTAGAAGAGGAAAAGATGACTCGTCTGTAACAAAATATTACTTGTGAAGTCGTCATTTTGATCAATTTTTTCTCTTTAGGGTTTCACAAAACTCCATGCGTTTTATTTGATCTTCTGGAAAAATCTCTGAGTGTTTTTAATTTTGTAGGCTTTGTACTTATTTTTCAAAATATCACGCACTGTACGGTCGAATATCAAGTTTTCAGAAATTTGGGAGCTAGGAACAAGGTTCACTTATTTCCACAAAAGCACACACATTGACCTCATTTTCAATCCCCAGCGTCAGGTGTTCGACGAGGTTCCTGATCGCCACTAGAACATTTTACCATCGATTTATTGGCACATCCTGACTGCTCAAACTTATGCCAGATATTATAAATTGTTTTAGCAGTAGGGATTTGCTCATCAGGATATGCAAATATAAACGGCCGACAACCCTTCTGCACTCTCCGCACGACAATACCATTTAATAATATTAATCTTTTGTTCAACAGTGAAGACCATTTTTACTTTATAAGTGTATCCGCCTTCGTACCAAAGGTTAAAATAAATTGTAAACATTATCGGCCAACACGTAGTTGCGAAAAATTGCAAACGAACTTTGGACCGGACTGATAAGCGCAACGACGACGCGATAGCCGCCGGGAGGAGCCAAGCGTGTTCTCGCTCTACCCGTCTTTTCTTTACACATTGCCCAAAAATCATATTCGAAACTTTTCAACCGCCAAAAGTGTATAGGCACCCAGCAGCTACAGAAATCGACGAAGAAACAATTTTCACGAAAGCCACTCTGTACAAATATTGTGTAGAAATAGCAGATTTTAACCCGGGTAATAATAGATGCAAAAATTTGCAAATTAGTGATTTTGTTAAAAACTCTATGTTAAAAAAAACTTCTACGCCTTCCACTGTCCTAATGTCCAATAATTCAGACAGCACGCCAGATCCTTTATTTTGTACAACTAATTTAGAGAAAAATATAACTAAAATTCAGCCAACTGCCGATTATCTAGCCTTACAAATTGATATTGACATGCAAGCAAAAATTAACTGCACACACAACACACAAATTGCATATGAAGGATGGGAATAGCTAAAGGGGCACAACATATTTATCAACAAGAATCATCATATTAATGATCAAACAATTAAAGAGTTTACATTCTGTTTTGTGCCATAGTACAGTTTTCACCAAAATATAAAAATGGACACTTTCTCCACCAACACAACAACCCTTTAATATAAACCTAATAAAGTACAAAAGAAAAATGTTTAGAGAATATCAAAATAACCAGAACCCGGCCCTGAAAAGGAGTATAAATATGTATAATAAAAATATACAAAAATTAATAGCACATTTTAGAGAACATAGGTGGCTACAGACCTGTAACAATATTAATAGACAACAAGGAAAAACTTATTGGCAACAAATACAACAAATATCAAAATAGAAAACCAAATACAAAATCCCGGATTTAATTGATGACAATATAATCAAGCAGTAGAGGATGAGGGAGAAAAGGCGGAACTATTTGCAAGCCACTTCAAAAAAGGTTTTAAAGAGGATAATGATCCGAGGTTTGACAGACAAATATATAACAAGTCAACAGTTGGTATGGGGAATATTTTCAAACTACCCCCACCTCCTCTCTGAAAAACAATTTATCATAGAGGAAAAACCTCGCTGTACTGAATATGGGCAAAAGCACAGCTCCCGGAATTGATTATGTTTCTAAGAATATTTTTAAAAAACTACCTATGGATATACAGCGTTATATAATTCAGATATATGAATTTTGTCTAAAACAGTGTTATTTTCCTGTGTACTGCAAGCAAGGCATAATAATTACTATAGGGAAACCTAACACCGATTTAAGCAGACCAGCAAGTTTTAGACCAATTACAATGTTGCCAGTAATAGGCAAGAACATGAAAATACTGATCACAATAATGCTTTATAACAATTTACAAGAAAATATTCCACTATTTCAGTTTGGTTTCACAGAAAAAGCAGCTACACAGCATTCACAACACAGTGCTGCATTATTGTTGGACATTATAGTCTAAGATCCGGTATTAAAAAAATATACCCTCATCTGTTAATTGAATAAACTAATATTTTCTAGGCAGATTTTAATGTAGTTAATGCAAGTAAACAATCTCTGCCAGCATAGGTTTGCTACAATTAATAAAAATTAATTAATTAATACTTAATTTATTTATAATTGTTACCTTTACATGTAAATTGCATGAACCAAACAGAAAATGTTCTCACCTAACTGCAGGTAAGTGTAGCAGTCATAGAGTTGAATGCTTACTACAACAAGGTTTATAATATACTGTTTGGTACATGTAAAGGTAACAATTATAAATAAATTAGGTATTAAATAATTAATTATTATTAATTGTAGCAGACCTATGCTGGCGGAGGTTGTTCACTTGCATTCACTAAATTAAAATCTGCCCAGAAAATATTATTTCGAATATGGATGGTGGTGCTCTCATTTTTTATGCTGATGATACAGTGGCTATATTCTCTGGAGACTTCTGGCCTTAGGCAAGGGAAGTGGCTATGGCTGGCTAATAAAAAAATGGTTAGAATGCTTTAAATTAACATTAAATGCAAGTAAAACAAATTACATAGGCTTTTCTCTAACAGCTGCTAACCGTCCTCATTTTAACGAATTAAATATAGAAAATTTAGACTTGACAATAAAAGAAGTAGACAAAACAACGTATCTTGGTATCATAATAGATACCAAGGTTGACAAAAAACATTAAAAAATTGATACACAAGTTTTACACTCTCCGTGAAATACTTAATAAAAAATGTTGATCTATCTATATAGAGCTTTGATGGAATCCCTACTACGATACGGAATGTGCGGAGGTCTGTATAAAAACTCTCTATATCCTCTTAAAATAATTCAAAATTATATTCTAAAAATCATTTACAAAAAAAACAAAAGATATTCTACGCAATTATTATATTCTGTAGAAATCCTTAATGCTCGATCCCTTTTTGTTTATTCTGTATGTATTTTTGTTCATAAAAAATCTAAATTAAAAAAATATATTGACCATTCTCATGAAACAAGATCCAAAACCACAAAAAATGTATCAATTCCTAGTAGCCATACCAATATTAATAATAGATCAATTAACTATCTAGCACCTAAAATTTATAACCAAATTCCAAAAGAAATAAAAACATTGTGAATATAAAAAACTTTGGCCATTTCTGTAAAGAATTTATTTCAACAAACCTTCAAAAATTTGATTTATTATTTTAACTGTTACTGTAATATTACTTATGACTGATTAAACTAAGAAGATTGGAGTGTGCACATACAGGAGTTCGCTCTCCTAGGTGCATAGTATTATCATTAATGTGCAATAAATTATTATTATTTAGAATTATATTGTTATAACATGTATATTAGGGTGCTTCATTTGAAACGAATAATTTTTTTTCGCTGACACATGAAAATTCGGTTCTTTACATCGAAAAGAAAATTCCCTGAAAATTTGAGCCCTTAATTTTAACTTTAAGAACTTCCTCTCTATCTTCGATTTTTTCCCATTTAAATAACATGGAAATCATTGGTTTGTGTCTACAAACATTTTTCTGTGGCTTGAACTGTCTCGTCAACATCGTTCTCAAAAACCAAATTTTTACAAAAATTGTTACATTTTCTTTATTATCGGGGTAAGGGCTAAACTGACAGAAAAAAAGTTAAATAAAAATTTGTAGGAAATTTAATTTTCTACAAAAAATGCCTCTTTCTATATTTTGCCAAAGTGCGCAGTTTAGTAGATAAATTCGGGTGAATGTATTAAAAATTAAAAAATTATTTAAATTTTAAGTTATGTTGTATTATATCTTAAGATTAACTAATAATCGAAGTTTATAATTATTTTCGATAATAAAAAAAATACACATATATATACACAATTATTTTTCTAGAAAAAAATAATTAATACGGCACTGTTAACCTTACAAAAGCTTTCATAATTTACCGCGAGGAAATCATGAAGTAATATTTAAATTATCCTAATCTAAGATGCTTTGTTACTTACGTCGTTCTACTTACACACATTTCACCTTCGCGGTAATAAACTAAAAGTGAAATAAACTAAATAAATTATACTTAAAAATTAAATATCAATATTCTAATCTACGTTATTCATTTTTTTACTAAATTTATCTATTTTTTGTTTCCATTTCTTTTTGTACTTTTTATGTGTCATTGACGTTAAAACATAAACTCTAAAATAATTTTGAATTAAGCAGTAATTTCATTGTATTTTTTTCCTACGTTTATACAATCATGAGTAAGAAAATCGGTCAAAAAACGTTTAATTATTTAGTCGGTTTTGCAATTAGTAAGTTGAATAATAATAAATTACTAACACATCGAGAAGTATTAAATCTTTTTCTATATAAACATCAGCTTCTGAAGTTAACTATCAGACAAAGTGCCACTGAAGTGATTAGTGAATTAAATGATATTTGGCTTTATTTTTTAATTCCGACTAGTCGCTTACAATACTTACTATCAAAAAATTAGAAACTTTTTACAAAAATTATCAAAACTTAAAGAAGAATTCTTCAAAAGATAAAAAATCGTTAGAACAGCATAAAAAGGTTAAAGATTTTAAGATTAAATTAGACTCATTATTTGACATAGCAAGTTGTACTGAAATTAACAACTTGCCTCCTAATATAAAATCGTTTTTAATGAAAAGTAAAGAAAAAAGAAGTTATAGATGTGTGCCGTTAATAGATGAGATCAATAATGAACCACAAACTCTTGATAATTCACTTATCATAAATGAGCAAGAAGCAGAAAGTGATGATTATAAAAATAGTAAGTTTTTTCTATATATTTCATTAAAATAGTAACTTTTGTATTCAATTGTTATTCATAATTATATAATTAATTTGAATTCTCAAAAATTTAACTTTGTCTTTGATTAATTGTAATAATAATTGTATAATTCAAAATGTAACTAATTATTTTTATATTTTTTTAGATTTGAGCCAAAAATTAAGTCAAATCTTCCTCATCAGGCCTTACAAGTAGCCAAAGTAGCACTTCAACTATTAATGAATTGAAAAGGACTATTTCAGACTTTGAAAATGAATTACCTCAGGCGAAAAAAATTGATATATTAACTCCAGATTTAATTTCAACATTAGATAGAACTCAGATTACTGATAGGCAGGTCATGTACCTTTTTTCTGCTTTCTTGAAAGGTCTTGGTTTGAACATTGATGACTTTAACCTGAGCTATTCAACAATTCAGAGAAGAAATTATTGGAGAAAATAGTGCAGACATTGCTAAAAATTTAACTATTCATTGGGATGGCAAGCAGCTTTCTGAATGTACTAAAACAACTAAAGTTGAAAGACTTCCAATCTTAGTTACGGGTGTAAATACCGAACAATTACTTGGTGTACCGATGCTTGATACAGCTACCGGTTTTAATCAAGCTGAAATTATTTATCAGACTGTCAATCAATGGGACTTATTGGATAAAATCAAAGCGATGAGTTTTGATACAACCGCCGTCAACACTGGTAAATTAACTCTATTAATAAAATCAATCTTATATAATTTAAATATTATTGTCAATCATGTTACTATCTTGCACTCTGATAAAAAGTTAATTTGACTGAAGAGAAAAACCTTGACCAAGAATGTCATTTTGAAAAAAATGATATTCTTGAGTCAATAGAAAAAATTCTTGATGAAAGAAAAATATACTCAAACGAAAAGTTATATCTTGACTCAAGAATATCATTTTTTCAAATGTCATTCTTGGTTCAAGGTTTCTTCTCTTCAGTCAATTTCAATTTTTTGTCAGTGCATAATTATTGATGAAAAACTTTTTGCTTCAAAAACTAATTACTCGTCGACCACAAATCAATTTATTTTTAATTATCATTTGTTTTATTAAATATAAAATATCATTTATTTTATTAAATATAAAATTGTAGGTGTTTTGAGAGGCACATGCACTATTGAAAGAAAAATTAAATAAAGATGTGATTTATCTTGCTTGTCGTAACCACATCTTCGAAATAATTTTGAAAAACGTGACTGAAGTGCTTGGCCCGCTTCGAATAGTCCAAGCCTACCGATTTTTAAACGATTTCAAAATGAATGGGGTGAAATTGATAAAACTAAGTATGAAGCAGGAATAGACGATGAAAATATAAAAGTAATATTGGATGAAATAAAAAATGAGAAACTAATTTTCATTGAAAGCCAGTTGCAGGTAAAGTTACTTGTATAAAAATTTGAACAAAGTTAAAACACAATTTCTTTTGTATAAATTCTCTTTAACTGACACAAACGAATTTATATAACGTTTCTAATTTCATTTTTTATAGATTCACCAACCCTGTGATGACTATAAAGAGTTTTTGACACTCTGTAAAACATTTTTGGGCGGTGTACCAAGCGATGAAGTTACCTTTAAAGTCCCTGGTGCGATGCATCATGCCAGATGGCTTAGAAGCTCTGTACTGTTTGAAAATGTATATGTTTAGGAGCCAATTTTCAATAAGAGCTTCTGAAGTTAATACTTTGCGTGAAATATGTATTTTTTTGATTTTATTTTACGTTGAGGCGTGGTTTACAGCCCCAAGTGCAATAAAAGCACCTTATAGTGATTTGAAATTATTTTAAAAACTTTTGCAGTACAAAAAATTAATAACAAAATCGCAGAAGCTGCTCTTGACAAATTATCGAGGCATCTTTGGTACTTACACGAACAGCTTGCCTGTTTATCTCTTTTGATCCTGACGTGGCTAGAGAAGATAAATTAAAGATTGTGGAGTCACTTAAAAATCGAGAATCTGTTCCTACCGAAGACAAGCGCTTAAATATAAAAAAAAGACTTTGATTCAATAGCTAATAAACATATCGGTGATTTCATCTCTAAAAAGTCTCTTTTTATTTTCGAATCGTTTGGATTGTCTTATGAATTTATTAATAATGATTCTGACTACTGGGAAACAAATCCTGATTATGAAAAATGCTTGAAAACATTTACTTGTTTAAAAACAGTTAATGATACTACAGAAAGAGAAGTTGCTCTTATTCAAAAATACAACGACTGTTTTACACGTGATGAAGATAAGAAGCAATGTATTTTACAGATCGTTCATGAACATAGAAAAAATTATCCATCTTGCTCCAAAAGTGCATTGTAAATATGTTTTCTTTTTATCAAATTGTTAAATATATATATTTTTAGCGTTATTGTATTTCATAAAATAAATAGTTAATAATAAAATTTTTGGTCTCAAATTTTATTTTATCATCATTATAGAGAATTATATGAAATATTGATCATTTACTGTATTGTTTATCTATTGACCGTAAGATATATTTTTTCTTTGTTTGGAAAAATTAAATAATTATTTTATAAAGTCAATTATATCGAAAATAATTATAAACTTCTTCGATTATTAGTTAATCTTAAGATATAATACATCAGAACTTAAAATTTAAATAATTTTTTAATTTTTAATACATTCACCCAAATTTATCTAGTAAACTGCGCACTTTGGCAAAATATGGAAAGAGGCATTTTTTGTAGAAAATTAAATTTTCTACAAATTTTTATTTAACTTTTTTCTGTCAGTTTAGCCCTTACCCCGATAATAAAGAAAATGTAACAATTTTTGTAAAAATTTGGTTTTCGAAAACGATGCTGGCGAGACAGTTCAAGCCACAGAAAAATGTTTGTAGACACTTTTAAGTCTCTAATATACTACAGATTGTGACCGATCGCAACGCAAAATCATAAAACCGAAGTGAACTATGAAAATTAAAAAAAAACCAATGATTTCCATGTTATTTAAATGGGAAAAAATCGAAGATAGAGAGGAAGTTCTTAAAGTTAAAATTAAGGGCTCAAATTTTCAGGGAATTTTCTTTTCGATGTGAAGAACCGAGTTTTCATGTGTCAGCGGAAAAAAAAATATTCGTTTCA